>JASDQU010680842.1:23321-73268 GCA_032191745.1 Picea mariana | reverse complement strand
ATCGAGGTGACAGTGGGTGGGGAAGCTCCTGTTACGCCAGTTTGAGCCTTGACTTCAGGCTACCTAAACCTTTCCTACAAACTGTGCGATAACACACCTCATCATAACATTGAAACATGAACAAACCTGATCCTTCAAAAGTTCAAGGGGGTCCCACCTACTAGCATTATTTAGTCTTATATAATAATAGGCTTTAGCAACGCTTTGTGGGCGAAATTTACGTTGACTCCACAAGAAAATTTGTATTTAAGAGATTGAAACTCAGAACTCATGGTTTCGTAGACCAAGAAAAGTAATCTCAATATTACGTGACTCAAATGTTTATGCAACAGGGGGAAGTGAGCGGATCTAATGGAAAGATGACCGGGAATTTGGGAGTAACTGATGAAAAGTGTTAAGTATGAGGGGCTTTTCCATTGTATGCATAATCATTTTCCTATTATGTGCTCTTAACTTGAAATGGGGAACTTAGATATTTTCTCTTAAGATCTTGATGGATGAAGAAATGACAAGAAGAAGCGGGAAACAACCAATTATTTAGATGACAACAGTGAGAAAAAAATTATAGCAATTTCCAAGGGCCTTTTAGAGACGACATCATGACAGTTGTGTAAGCTTGATTGTTATAGACTAACAATGCTTGCAAGAGTGTCATTGTGGCAAACATGATCCAACATCCTAATTCAAGCACTCTAAAAGATGATAAAGACCAAAATTCAATAGGAATAATAATGCAGAAATCAAACAACAACAGGGAAGATAAAACCATTCAGAAAGCAAAAAATAAAACTCAACTCAGAAAGTGGAAATAAAAGTGTTGTAAGCAGAAAAAGAGCACAAAATTGGGAATCAGAACTAAACTACTAGAATGCAAAAGAATACAATTAGAAAAAGATTTTCATGCTGGCCCCTCACAATATTTCAAATGAGGACTGCTAATGGTGTGGGAGAACCATTGTCTCTGTAATCCTCTTAAAATTTTTGAGTTAGTGTCCAAGACAAAATTAATTCGGAAATGGCCTAACACTTGAAATCCTGATGTAGCTATCAGCCCTTTGACGGATACGATTAAATCATCAAGAGAAGCATGGAGACTAACCAATTTATTGAAAGTTGTGTGTATAGGCTTCCTCAAGGTGATACTTGTATCAAATAAGCTAGAGGACAGGCAATTTTAAGACATAGTATTGCAATTAGTAGTGAAAGTGGTTTTGTGATAATTTGTCCCTTCCACCTTGATTTTATTGTAACCAAAGAAATCATCAAGTAAGGGTTCCAAGTATAACTCTACGATATGTTGCTGAAACATTTCCATATTGAGAGGAGGGAAAGGATTTCTTATAATTGCTTGCCTGAAAGTTTGAAGACTAATGCAGGTCCCTAAATAATCAGGGGTCTTCGAAGCAGGTTCCCACCTTGAAACCCCTTCATGGTGGACTGAAAAAAAACATTTCAGTCCATAAGAAATCTCCCAACTCCCTTCGAAAGGTTGCTTCCAGTGCATAGTTAACAAGTTTCTATTTTTGCCTGGCTGTTTTCATAGTATGGTGAACAAGACTTGGATCAAAACCATGTAGATCCACATTAAACCAAGCAAAAACATTTTTAAATTGACCAAATAACCCAACATACTTTATTTCTTCTTCCTATTTTTCTTTGTTGCCTCCAACACTCAAGGAAAATCAACTCTCGAGAGGAGTCAAGCCTTCAATAATTCTACTACTTCCTACAGATATAATCTCTTCAGGCTTGCGAGGCTCATTTTTAATGACAAAACAACTACTTTCATTGTTAGGGATGGCCTTCCATGATTCTTCTTTTTCATAAATTTATGGACGATGTAGAGATTGGAAAGCACACTCAGGCCAGTGAGGAAAGAGTTGTTGAGTAGGAGAGGCTACAAAGACAACTAATCGACTAGCTATAGAATTCAACTCTTTCCTAACATGAGTGATGTTAAAAGATAGGAGCTTTGAGACAAGTTTCCAAATAGTTTGGGAATATTTTTCCATCAGATTGTTGCTAGGAGAGCATGTCTTACGTATCAAGTTCACAACAAGCTTGGAATTCCCAAAAACTGAAAGGTGACCACAACCAAGATTAAGGGCACTCACAATGCCTAACAACAAAGCTTTGAATTCAACGACAGTGTTCGAGCAAGCAAACTCCAACTTGTATGACAAATTATGAATATTTCCTGTAAGGGAAACCAAGATAATACCAACCCTATTACCCTCATTTGAATGTGAACCATCGAAGTGAATATGCCACAATTCATCCCCTAAATCAATCCTTTCTAGAGGAATATTATCTTATTCAATGAATATGGAATACACTCCTAGGTCTTCTTCGAGATAGTTTACACTGGATTGCAGAAGGCTCTCTATGTAGGGTGAAATTATTCCTTCTTTAAGGACTATGGTATTCTTTCCATTCCAAGGAATGGATAAATGTGTCTCGTCGAGCGAGAGGTATCCACCTGTTAGGGCTTGCCAATCTCTCCTCAAGATAATTGAATAATATCTTACAAGCGTATCAATCACCTGAATTTTGAGGGTTGTCCTTATCTCAGGATGAGCACATAAAACCAAGGTTATATCCTTAATCTCACCTTATGGTTGTTTGTTGCAAACTATTATAAGAGAGCATGCTTCTGGCATTTTCGTTTGTACAAGACAAGCCTAGTTCTTCCATAATAATCTTCGACATCACACTTGGGCCTGAAACCACCATCAATGAGGCAACAATGGGCAATTTTATCCATGATCTTTATAGAAATAAAAAAAGTTTTTTTTTTTTTTTACAGGGTATCTAAAATGATGTACACTTACTTTATTTACAGAAGAATCCTCTTCATCTACCTCTTCGGAAAGATTGGCTACGACAAAAGCTTTTCCTTCCTTGAATTATTTCATATACATTTGTTGTTCAGGGACGATAACCATGTCTAAGAGGGTTGCATCTCCCTTAATGTTGTCCAATTGATTCAGGATATTGTATTTGCAAGAGGGGGTAGAGGTAGTGATTCTTTGACTCTTAGGAATTTTAGGAGCCTGGGGTGCAGCAGTGGTTGAGGATGAACTCAGGCTAGAAGAACTGCGAGGAGGGTCAAATTTACCTTTTGGGGCATAGGCTTTGTTTCTAGTGTTGATGACCATGACATATTATGGCTTGGAAAAATATAGGACATCGATAGTGGCTTCTGGTATTTTACCAAAGATCTTGTCTCTGGCACTCTTATTTACCTCACATGTAGTTTCTTCATGGTGTTCATCACAAAAGTTACACCAACTTCGAGGCAGGATAGCCTTCGGCTAGAAATTATTCTCAACCAAATTTCTAAAAGGAGGGGTAGAAGAGGATGAATCTCCAGGGGTGAGAGGGTTGACGACACCTTTCTGCTCAAAAGCTATCATATGGTTGTTCATATCTTGTACTAGCTGTAAGAGAGCGGACATGTCTGTCTGTCTAACTGATTCTCCCTGGGGTAGACCAGTTCATTCAAGTTGTTCTTCATACTCTGCACAAGTGTGTAGAGTGGAACCAAGATTATCAATGGCTTTCTCTTCAATCCTATCATGGTAAGGAGAAGGAAATTCATTGTATTAATGCATGAAGGTGGCTTGGTTCTGAGGGCGGATAAGTTCGGGGATTTGATTATACAAATTGGTGAAATGAAAGTTGAAAGACCTGATGGTCTCACCATCTTTGTAAGTGACGTTATTATACTCTCTTAACTTCTCAGTAGGGCTTTTGGATTGCCCATAAGTGGATCAGAACCAATAAATTAACTCCTCCCAAGTAGATAGGATCTTGGGAGGAAGGTAAAAAAATTCGACCGTAGCCTTTCCTTTCAAGGAATTAACGAACAAGCACATGCAAGTGTCGTTGTCGTTAGCCCCTATATTGTGACAAGCATTCGAAAATCGCTAGGTGTTCATTATTAATGGCAGTGTTATTTCCCAAAAACTTAGGCAACTGCTCTTTAAACTTCGGAAGAGGGTGAATAACAGGTGCTAGGTTAAGAGGAGAGGACACATGCCATGGTGTGGTCGTGGCATCTTCTTTGAACTGAAAAAGGCCATAATTTTTAATGACTTATGTGGGGTTTGTAGTAGATTGGATTAGGATATTTTGGCTACACAAGCTACCAATCACTGATGACGATGAAGATTGGGAAGATGGAGCACTTCCAGTGCCACTAGAGCCACCGCTAGATGCCATCCTGTGGATGATAGGTGAGGGAAAGAAAGACAAGCTGGACAAATTAGATAAAGTTCTCCTTAGATAACTTTGTTGGGTAGATAACACAACGTTTCTCCTTCCTATTTCAGCAATAGGATTGGTTTTAGGTGACAAGCCCTTTCTTCTTCTAGAAGCATGAGAATCTAAGGACATGAAAGAAGGGCCAAACTGAATAAATGAAAGGTTATTGTGATTTCTGGGATGCCTTACAATAGGAACAATCATTAATAGAAAATAATCCAAGAGTCAAAAACAAAAAAAGAAAGATGTATCGATGAAGATCGAGCATAAAAATTAACCGGAGAGATATCGAAGATCTCCCTAGTATGGTCGCCAAATAAATGTTGAGGAAAAGATATGAATTGATCTTACTCAAGCATTTTCAGACTTTACTTGGATAAAGTAAAGTATATGGGAATATCACCCTACGTTTATAGCCAAAAAAAATATGTATCCTAACTCACAAGTATTAATTACAAGTTCTTAGGCTAGTTTTTTTGTCAACAAAAAGCTTACTGGAAATTCAATTTTTATGTATTTTTTTGAAAATATCAGCTACTAAAAATAAATATAAGAACATAAGTAAAGACACCAAGATCATAATCAAGATAGATGAGACATAAAGGAATCCTTTATTTCATTCCAGTTCACCAAAGAGTCATTGCCTTTACAAAACTTCACATAGAAATCTTGGACCAAAGTCAAACTTAGAAATCTCTGATGGAACATACAAAAGGACCTCTAACAAAAAACCAAAATTGAACTCTAAAAGCTGAATTAACTTGCCACAGGTTTTTTCCCACTCGACTCTGCACAATAGCCTTTATTAGTCATGAAAGTTAATTCACAAATAGACAAGTCTACACAGACTATTAAATATAGATCAACACCTCTGAAGAACAAGTGTCTGAATGATTTGATTCAACCTTGAATATTGTTGTCTACAATAAGACCCTACTATCACAAAAGAGAATTAGGCTACGATGAATATATTAATGAATGAAAGCTGGACTATCTCAACATAAACTCAAAGATCAAACCTTAGCATGCTTTGTGCTTCTATCCTCCCCTTGTTCCTCCCCTTCCCTTTTCCTTTAATAAGTTAGAATTGGTTGAAGTAGTTAAAGCAACTCATTAATTAAGTTAATTAAAAGATTCAACTAACTTTAGTTAGGGGGACAAGTAGTAATTATAATAAGGGTCATAAATATATAATAACTAGTAGGTGGGACCCCTTGTTACTCCCTTTAGTTCATAACCATCCTAATCATCATAATATAATCCATTAGTTAAGCAAACACACTTCCCTGTGCCTCCCATCAACATAATTACTTTTGGCAATTTTAGCTCATAAAAGTTGAAATTATTTCAAAACAATACTCATATATTCAAAATAAAACATGCTATCCAAAATCCCCGAAGTCAATCTGTCATTACGAGGCTTGAAAAAGAGACCCTTCAGGCCTAAGTAGGGCTACTTCCTGCCCAATACAACCGAAGAATCCTGCATGTGTAAATGATTAGCAAATAGTCTCTTTGAATAGCCATGCATGCCAACTCTTGGCTTAGAATGTACCAGGCTCCTGCAATCCAATCCATACAAATTGTTCTAACGTTAATCAATGAGTAGGGGGGTGAAAAAATGTTCTGGGAAATGTGAGGGGTTTGTATTGGGCGAAAATATGATATGATGAAGGGGAGAATAAATGTTCACTGCTCAATGATAACAACAATCAACTGTAAATCAACAAGAAAGCAATCCACTCAAGACACTACCGCTTCATCCACTTAACACATAAATTATGTTGGCTGTAATCAACATCAGAACAAGGGGTGAACAAACTGAATATGGGATATGTGAGGGGATTATAATTAGAGGAAAATGAGAAAATGAAGGGGGAAAAGCATTTACTATTCATGAGATTAATCAAGCACTCCATAACATATTTTGCAGTAAGAAAAATATCAACCAACAATCAGATGAATGAGTAATAGTTCCATGTACATTTTCCTAATTTCCCATTAATATCCAACACAGTTTCATTACAACATAATTATTTCACACAATTTGCAAGGGTTTTTTCCCTTTTATTTGTACGTCCTGCATTTTATAACAGTCAACAACACACTCATTCCCGATCTGTAACTTTTAACATCCATCAACGCCATACAATTTCCAAGTCCACATCTATATTTCAAGGTAGTGTTTCCAAAAATAAAAATGAAGTCACCACTTCTATTAATAGAGCCAATCAAGATCTGTAATGATATTTGTTCCCATACATATATATGCAGTAGAAAGATCAAAATAATTAAGGCCTCATAGGCCATGCCTGAAAGGCAATGACTATAACCAACAATCATCATTTAGACACAGGCTACGCAGAAGCAATTTTCCGAAACCATGTAACCATGCCACTGTAAAAAAAGTATCTCAATGTGACTTAAAACCGAGCCAAGCATCCCACACAACTGACATCAACAATGATCAATTTGCAAAAATATAACTGCACTTAGAGTTCGAGAGTATCACTGGGCATACAAAACAAGCCATCCATATTATATGTGGTTCACAACTGAGAGAATTCCACAGTGTCATAATTCCCATAACCACACAACAATATGTAACCATGATATCACTCGAAAACTTCATTTTGTGCTATTTATTAAGTTGGCTGTGAGTGACTAGGCTGTGCACATTCAAGTGTATTCTACCAATGACGAAAGATGTAGTAAACATATCCAATCCAATCTTCTAATTCTCAAAACATCATGATGCGACATGTGTGAACAACCCCAAACCCCTGTGATTAATGCAAACCATTTTTCGAACATCATAAGTGCCACTCTAATGGTTGTATGATAACCAACAATTTGGCAATATGGTAAGGGAAAAAATAGACCAAACAAGCGTGATAACGATGTATACCCATGAACCGAAATGAAAACGACAGAGGCCCTTTCTTCTCATGCCATTATGACAAAGGTATTGGCCAAAAGACATACTAACACAATTGCTATACGAATAATAGGTGAGCCCGCATTCGAAGTAATAGGCCACAATAATCTTAACATGCTTGACATACTTCTTATGCAGCTCTAGTCTGGAGGTTTTAGGGGTTTGCACAGTAGCCATCGCAGGAGGGAGAGGAGCACCGACTAGGGTGGAACTTCGGGCTAAAGGAACACGCTCAAGGAGGACCACGATTCTTGTGGTCGGGAGGCATTTCCTTGATAGAGTTGGAAAGGGTTCTAGTTAAACCCTGTAACCGCAAAGATAATCATCTAGTCAGCTTTTAAAAGAAAACCCTTTAACAAAATGCGGTGGTAACAAAATCTATCACCTAGGAAGACCACCAACTTTGATTAACCCACAATAATTATACGCATAACTATCGATTTTCCATTCAAAGCCAAAACCACACAGTTGCAACATTCAGAACAACACAAACCCATACAACTGAGCCAAAACATTTCATAACCAGAGTGAAGTCAGGAATGGCCAAAAGAGACATACCTGTTAATTGAAGACCTTAAGACGAGAGGTGGCCGAGTGGTTTCAACCTGCCAAAAATCCAGAGCGTAATCACAACAGCCAGATCAAACAATAGTTTGATTAGGGTGGTGGCCAACTAGAAGGGTAAATGGGACATCTAGTAAATGCATGTCGCCTCCACCTATCTCACATTTACTCCATAGTACATGCCAATGGGCCTTCATTAACACCATTAATCAACCAAATGCATCAAGAATATCAACTCATTAAACCATAGCATAATCCAAGTTCTACACTCAACCATTTGTGTTGTTACCTTGCCACATGCGCCATCCATGCCATAATTCAAATGAATCGCTTGACCATTATACAACAAAACCATCACCAATAACATAATCACCATAAAAAAGTGTAAAGGCATTGCTTCCATAAGCCACCAAGGATTATAACACATGCATATTGGCTACCGATTGCATCAAGCAACGCATAAACCATGTATTACCACTTGCCAATAATGGGCCATGAAAACATTCACAATATGCATTTCAATTTTAACATTTTAAATGCCATTTTCTTGTTAGTTAGGACTTAACCACTATCAACTAGTATTCCATTCATATAATATCACAGAGCTAGGTTTTTCCTTTTTCTTTTTCTTAGATCTGTTATTTGCTTTTCTTCGAAATACCCTTCTGCAAATTTTGCTAACATTTGTTGTGCAGGTGTAAGAACAAATACCACAATGAATAGTGACTGTAGTATCATGTAGGAGCAAAAACTAATAAATGAAAACCATACTTTCATCAACCATGAAACTCTTGTAGCACCTCATCATAAAATTGAAACATGAACATACCTGATCCTTCAAAATTTCAAGGGGGTCCCACCTACTAGCATTATTTAGTCTTATATAATAATAGGCTTTAGCAACACTTTGCGGGCGGAATTTACGTTGACATTTTCAATCATCAACACGTTGCTTGAATAGAAACCTCATCAAGATTAATAGGTCCAAACATGAATACAATGTTAGAAATAATAGGTGTGCTCATTTAACCATAGACAATATAGCAATATTTTCACCCAACCATAGGCCGAAGCCACCCTGAGCACCTTAACCTTAATAGAGAATAATTCCGAAGGCAACCCTAGAACCAATATCCAATCAATGTAGCGTACCTCTCTCCAGAGATAGCGCACAAGGTAGAAAGTCCAAACGATAACCAAGAGAATGTCCAAGCCTAAACCGAAAATACAAGTTGCAGTAGTTGCAACTACTCTCCAGACTTGCGCAATTACTAAATTTCTGCAGTGCACACTAAATTTCTATAGTTGCTAGGTGTGTGTATCCAAATGAGCTCGGACATCCTGTATTTATACTACTCTACCTTAGCTGTCTAGGCCGACTTCTCTTTCTGGAGGCTAGAAACTCAATATTAATTATTCTCTTTAGTCGACTTGTCTTTTAGGGTCATGTCCAAGGATTTTAGGGTTTCTCTTGCTTCCCATAATATTCTAGTCTTGTCAAGGTTACACGTGGAGGTTAATACCTCCCACAGTTACCAAAAATATTAACACTCTCTCCTAGCTAGGGAGGTATTTAAAGCAATGGTGTTGAGCACAAACACATTATTCGACCGGTAGCATCATCATAGCCACACATGCTATCTCATGATTAAATCACGAGCACCATCATCATTATCAATATCATATGATAACATCAACTACATCATCTCTCGAAGCCATACTCCATCTGAGTAATCAGACATGATGCTGAATAAGTCACTCACTCCACAGAGTGATACAATAACTATTCTTATAATCCGGATATATGTCCTAGAAGAATAACTATTACAACAGATGCTGTAAGCCACACCATGGGCTATAAGGACTATTCTTCTAATCCGAACATATGTCCTAGAAGAATAAATGTCCTGGACCATTTTCTGCCTGGAGAATATCTGTCCACTAACACACTGACTATCCATCTAGCTGGTAATCATTTCCAACACTACTGACAGTCTTCATGGAAATCAGAACAATGCCATTCAATAGAACACAACTATGTCTATCCATAGTAGTACACAACTACTATACAACGGTACACAACCACACTAAGTAGCACACGACTATTTAACCGGTGACACATAGTCACAACCAGTGGAACACATCCACCACAGTGGCATACAACTATTGTCCAGAGACATACAATCTCTACAGTAATCATATCATATGATATCAACCTGCATAACAATATCATAATACAAACTGAGTCATCTAGTCCATTCTTCCACTCACATTTGTCAGATCTGGAAGAGCATCTGCCCTTAGGAGGTAAAACATCAGCCATGGGCTATCTTGACTATTCTTCTCAAGCATAGAAGAATAATTGTCCTTGATTTCTGAGCCTGGACCATTCACCTAATTTGGCCATTCCTTTGGCACTAATCATAGTGCAACCTGGAGAGAATGAGTCTTCCCTAGGGAATGCCTATCCCTAATTGTTGAGCCTAGACCATTCACCTAACTGGGCCATTCCTCTAGCACTAATAATAGTGAAACCTGGAGAGAATGAGTCTGACATAGGGAATGATTGTCCGGACCATTTCCTAATGGAAATCACTGTCTTGCACTAACCTCCAAAATGGACCATTCTTCGGAACTGCTAAAAAATGTGAACTTCGAAAGAATGAATACTCGACGAGGTAGACGATTCTACTTGACCATTACTCATAGTGATTTCCAAGAAGAATGACTGTCATAGACCATTCCCCCACACTGTCCATAAGGGGGATCATTTTCTATGGTACATCAACAATCTATTGGACCATTTTCATTACGAAAATGACTATATGATCTGGACCATTTTCCGAACTAGAAAGGAACTACTCATCCTGGACCATTTTTTGAACCAAAAAATGACTATCCATAAATCAATAACATATCAGTACTCCCTCCCAACCTGGGATTAATCTCTTCCTTTTTCAATAAGGAAGTTGTGTGCATGAGCCCCATCTTGTTTTTTAATTATGCAAACTTTTCATCTTGGACAAAGGATTTACCAAGATATATGTTGTCTTCTCATAGGTGGAGATATACTAGAGAACCACTTCTTTCTTCTTAGAGTTCATCATGGAGAATATAATGCTTGATCTCAAATGTACTTTGGTCTGTCATTGAACACTGGTTTTCTCTGAAGGCTTCACATAGCTCTCATCATTACAATATATCATGGTTGAATTCAGTACCTCTGTTTCCTTCTAGCTCATGACTTCATGGAAAGTCTCAAACTGAAACATATCCAAGTAGCACTTCTTCTATCATCATGAGAGTTTGTCATGGATTAGAAATCCATCATCCAAGTCTTCTGAGTAACCATTTTGATACACTATTTCTGTCATAGAAAGTTTTCACCACGTTTCTGTTGTATATAAGATACTTCACATCAAGTTGTTTGAATACATACAAGGTCTTCTTATATCTACATACATGGGTCTCTTTTTGGTATAAGCTTCTTTCTCACTTGCTTTATTGGGAAGAACAATCTTTTACATCTAAATTCCAATCCATGGATACTGCAAGAGGTATATCTAGTTTACTGAAACAAGCTATCGTCATAGTATTCTCCCTCCTTCTAGAAGAACCTTTGAATCTTGCAATGCTTCCATTCATAATTATTTTTCACATTTTATTACATACATTGTTCTTTATCATAACTTCCATTCCTTTAATTGCTTCTTAGTGGGTTCAAACCAAGTTGGTAGTTTTGTAATTCTCGGTATAATAATTGGTTGTTCTTTGTTTTCTTTCTTTCTTGGAATCTTCATGTTCTTCCTCATGTATCTCTTTATCTCTTTATCTCTTTCATCATAGGATCATGTATGTAGATGGAAAACCAAGGATACTTTAAGGATTCCTTTTGAAGATGACTTCTTCTAGAGTCAAAATGAACATGTGTTGCTTATCATGGCTGCTACTTTCAATGGGAACATGGATAGATACTTCATAATCCTCAATGGATCATATTTAGGATTAGATCCCTCCTAATCCTTGCTTCATATATGAATGCATTCTCTTCTTTTGGATTTCTGTAATCAACTCCCTCCATCTAAGATAGTCCATGCTTTCGTCTGCATCCTTATTTCCTTCTGCAAGGTGTCACAAGTATTTTTCTAATTTCCTCTTGATTGCTATCTTCTTTCTATTTTGACTCCTTCTGGTTCTCTTCAAGTTTGATTATGATTTCGTCTTATCTAGTAGTTGTTACTTATATAATAGCTTCCATGGGAATTGTTACCAAATATTGTCAACGCACTTCATCTTTTCATGTGTATTGCTTGACTTATAGTCATTGTGATAGCAATCCTTATCTTGTTGTTCTTCCATAGGTGTTGTTTTACTTGAACATCTTATCTTTTAAGAAATATATATACATGATATGTACATAAACTATGTAAACATGGTATGTACAAGAACTTTGAAGAATACTATTACCTTGACTTAGAAGAAGAAGTTTGTTTTATCCTGCTTGGCCTTCTTTGAGGGTTCCCTTTCTTCAACAATAGATGCTTCGTCTGTTTCCTTCCTTTTCTTTAACTCAGGACAATGGTTCTTATAGTGACCGTATTCTCAAAAGTTGAAGCATTGTATCTTTGACATATCCTTTTCTTGATTTGGTTGCTTCCTTCAGCCAAAATTCTTCTTATTACTGAAATTCTTGAACTTTGTCGTGAAGGATTCGTATTTATTTTGGGATTTATCTTTTGTGTTAATCCTTGATTCTTCTTGTGCACAATAAGTCCAAAGTTCTTCAAATGTGGGATACTCATTTATTGTGTTCATGCTTGCGGCAAAAGCATCCCATGTCTTGGGAAGGCCATTGAGTATTATATTTACCAGTTCCTTCTCTGAAATGATTTCTTCAATAACTTTTAGTTGATCTCTTAACTGAGAGATTCTTACAAAGTATGATGTTATGTTGTCATAATCATTCATTTTCATGTCACAGAGCTCATTCTTCAGACTCATTACTTGTCCAATGTTTATGACTAAGAAGAGGTTAGTTACGGCATCATACATATTCTTAGATGAGTCAAGATGAGAGATGTAGGGTATCAAGTGGTCTTTTACAGTGTCCACTATGATATTCATGGCATTGATTTCATTTTCCTTGAACTTCTCCATAACTGTAACATTCTGAGGTTCTTTCTCTTTTCCTTCTTCAAATTTTGGTGCCACGATCTTTCCTTTCACGATATCCAACACTTTATTATTGTCAAGGATGAGGTCAATCCTTGGCTTCCATGCTTTGAAGTTATAAGCCCCTTCTAACTTTTTTTCTGACTTCATAGAGTAAATCATGACTTCTTTGACTTGGTGAACCTTTGACTTTGACCAAGAACTCAAACTTGACGTCTTAGCTTGCTGAGAGTACCAGGAGGTGCACTAGGTTAGGGTGCACTAGGCTATCCAGAAATGAGGTCAATCTCTTTAGTTAAGGTGCCTCAACAAGAGGGTTAGGGTTTCGTTGTTGCAGCAAAAACTTTGACTGCAACTGCAACTTTAACTGAGCAAATCCTCCCGATCTATCTTTCAACGATTAGACTATTTGAACATAATGTGGGCCCATAACCTGTTAGAAATAATAGGTGTGCTTGTTTAACCATAGACAATATAGCAATATTGTCACCCAACCATAGGCCGAAGCCACCCATGAGCACCTTAACCTTGATAGAGAATAATTCTGTAAGAAACCCTAGAACCAATAGCCAATCAATGTAGCATACCTCTCTCCAGAGCTAGAGCACAAGGCAGAAAGTCCAAACCATAACCAAGAGAAAGTCCAAGCCTAAAACCAAAAATACGAGTTGCATTAGCTGCAACTGCAACTACTCTTCAGACTTGCGCACTTACTAAATTTATGTAGTGCGCACTAAATTTCTGCAGTTGCGAGTTGTGTGTATCCAAATGAGCCTTGACATCCTGTATTTATACTCCTCTACCTTAGCTGTCTAGGCCAAATTCTCTTTCTGGAAGCTAGAAACTCAATATTAATTATTCTCTTTAGTCGACTTGTCTTCTAGGGTTATGTCCAAGGCTTTTAGGGTTTCTCTTGCTTCCTAGAATATTCTAGTCTTGTCAAGGTTACACATGGAGGTTAATACCTCCCGCAACTACCAAAAATATCAACATACAATATTACGAATATAAGAAGGCAAACCTCCTATATACTTCATAAGAGTTTCTTGTGTAGTTAATGGAACATCTAACATCAAATCCATCTGTATATTCCTGCACCCACTATCCTTTTATTAACTTAAGAATTTTCCATTCAATTAAATCCTTTTCCTTATATCCCAATGGATAGAACTATTTTCTAAGTGCGGAAATAAAATCATGCCACGATGGAAAAATCTTACCAACTTTTTGAGTTCCATGTTGCATCTTACTTTGACACCAGATGAGAGTTGTGATTTTAAGACGAAGTGATGCCAATCTGATTTTGGTTGCCTCATATTTGATTTTCTAGACATTACAATATAATTCTATCTGTCTAACCCAATTATCAAGTTTCTCAGCATTAACTTCGCCATCATACATATGCATTTTTTTTTTTACATCAAATTTAAGTAATGGCATATCAGGCTTATGTTTATGAGAATGTTTTCTTGTAGTAGAAGTTTCTGAACTTGTACTTGAAGAAGAAGAAGATGATGGAGATGAAGGAGGTGAAGGAGGAGTTTTAGGAGGGTCCTCTCCATCTTCACTTTTTCCTTGCTTTAAAGATTCTCCTTGAATTGATCTCTTCTGTTCCAAGTAATCATCACACAACAGTTATACCATCTCCGACATGGGAAAGAAAGTTCTTTGAAACTCTTTTGTTTTGAGAAAGACCTTCTTCTGATGCCATCTTCTCACTTTGATATGTCCTCTTTCTTGATCCAATCTCTGGATCTCCATCTACAAGCTCTCCTTCACCACGCCTTAGCTTTTCCCTGATAATCATGCAAACTCAAACAACCAACTGTCAACCTGCTATGATACCACTTGATCTGAAAATGACATTTTAAAGACTACGGTTAAGTTTATGCATGAGTTGATTTACCATTTAGGAATTAAGAGAAGAAGCTTAATGAAAGAATTTGTAGCCATATAAGAAGTAAAAACAACAAACCATAACACCAAGATTGTTAACGAAGTTCGACACAAGTTTGCCTACGTCTTTGAGCCTTTGTCTCAGCGGGGAAGGCTTCTTATTAATCTTCAATGCTTTAAGAATACAAAAGAAAGGCTTACATAACAGCTCCTGAAACCACCTTTCAGATCTGCAACTTCTAGACAGAAACAGACATCACCATTGGATGGAACAGGAAAATCAAAGACTTTTGAGTATAAAGTCGACTATGTTTTGATCGAAATCTTGGGCTCTGGAGGAAATTTTATGTTCGGCTACTCGGATGCAGAAACATAATCCATATTCGAACTCCCCTCGAAATTCTGCAACATTTGAGTATAAATTAGACTTGCTTCTTAACAGTCCCTCGGGGCCTCCCCTCAACATGAATACCAATGTTGTCCCCTATCAGATCCGTATAGTCCATATAGTCTCGATTTTCATGAAAAAAAAACTATTTTTTCTCGATTTCTGTGCCCGGCTAAATAAGCTAGACTCTGCTAAATTTAGTGACAATTGCTAAAATTAGCGCTAGTTAGCCAGATTTAGCAAGATTCCACCAGATTTGGAGGATCTCCTCCAGATTTGGTGGTAACCACCAGATTTGGTGGAACTGCTAGATTTGGCCTTCCAGAAGGTGCCACATGGTGCCTCCTCATTGGGCCATGTGTCACCTCACCATTGGACAGATCCACGTCACTACTGCGCAATCATTTGCCACATGTCATCTCTACAGCCATGTCACTGCCCAATCAACTTCCACGTGTCATCCATATGGCCATGTCACCCTTCAAGTCAGTTTCCACGTGTCATCAGTACGAACTAACACTTCATAGTCCATATTGTGCCACATCATCGTCCATATAGTACCATGTCATCATTCGTACAGTGCCACATCATCATCCATATAGTGCCATGCCATTTTTCGTACACTGCCACGTGAGCATCTGTACTTCCACATGTCATCCTACCACGTCAACATCCATACGGTGCCACATGTCACTTCCATACTGGTCCAACTCAACTCGAAAACGCCAAATTTGACTGACACATGTTAGCTCCTTGTGCTGCCACATCAACATGTTGACGTCGTCGTTGACTTTGACTTTGACTTTTTGTCTGTTTGACCTGATCTTCAGATCACGATAAATTTTGCATGTAGTGTCCATTTTTAGTAAAACATATATGGCTAGAATCAACATGATAAGTTCTACACTATGGCATTGGTCTCGTTCGATTCCGAGAACTTTGAAATTTTGGCCTTCCTAGATCCATTTGGATTGGTACCAAGGAGCAAACATGATGGAAAAGGAATCATTCAGAGCGCCAGAGGTTAGATGAGCATAAAGGGAGGAGTTTATGTATGATGGGGGAGAGAAAATTCCTAGAGAATTAATGGTGTTATCATGCACTTTGATACCACTGTTGGGCCAAGCATTGGCAAAAAATGTAACTCCACATTGATGTGTATTGCATTGATATGAGAGGTGCATAAATATAATCTAAGTGACCCTTTGTATTCTCAAACAAATGACTCTTCCTATCACCTATGACTCTTCATATATACATTATGATTACAATAACACAATTCCAAGGATTACGTGTCTAACACAAAGGTAAAAAAAGATTTATTTTGGGAAGGAATGAAGAAAGACATCCAAAAAAATTTAAGAGAATGTTAGGTTTTCCAAACAAATAAAGGAGAAACAATAAAAACTCTAGGGTTACTTCATCCTTTACACATACCTAATTAAGGATGGGAAGAGATATCAATTGATTTCATTACATGTTTACCAAAATTAGAAGGTAAGGATGTCATTTTTGTGGTCATGGATAGACTTAAAAAATATGCACATTTTTGTGGAATTCAAAGTACATATACATGAAGTCAAGTAACATGAGTGTTTATGAAGGAAATTCAAAGGAAATTCATGGGCTTCATGGATTTCCTAAAGTAATATTAAGTAATAGAGATCCAAAATTCATAGGAAATTTTTGGAAAGAATTATGGAAGATGAGTGGAGATCCAAAATTCATAGGAAATTTTTGGAAAGAATTATGGAAGATGAGTGGAACAACACTAGCTATGAGCTCAACATATCATCCACAAACAGATGGTCATGCATAAATAGTTAACAAATGTTTAGAGGGTTATCTACATTGTAATTCTTCAGACAAGCAATTCCAATGGGTGAAGTGGATTTCCTCTAGTAGGATATCCATAAATGTCTTTCGAAAGCGTTTTTGAAATATGTTCCCCCCTTTGAAAAATGCCTTCTATGACTTAATAATAAAATTGAGTTATTTCAAATTTTCAAATAAATTTCATGAGGAAAAATATTGTTGTGTCTATAAATTTCATTGAATGACACTTTCAAAATCTTCACCTCAATCTTGAGGTTTCCTAGATCTACTCCCTATGAAATTTCAACCTCATGAATGATTTGAAATATTACCATTACAATAGTACTATTTTTATTTTCTTCAATCCAATTTAACGACATCCCAAAAGAATAAATACCATACAAGTGTACTTCAATACCACAATGTCATATGCCTTAGGGAATAATTTTCAAGGCACATAATATATCTAAACTCTCTTATTACGATAAAATTATTCATCAACACAGGTATTCCAACAGAGGATGAACACCTTCAGTAACCACTCACACAACTAGATCAAAGATCAACACATCAATATTTTGACGTGGTAAAACCCCTACGTGGAAACATCCACGACCCCATCCCACTTAGAGAAATTTATTAATGCAAAAGAAAAAGATTATATAGATATTTTACAAGAGAGTTTCTCACAATCGATCATCAACAAATGACCCTCCATTCTCTTTAAATAAAGATCATGGACCAATTGGGTGTTAATCCACGGATCAATGTAGCCATTAAGATTGAGGAAAAAATGAATCCTCAGATCACTCTATGTTGACAACATATCGTGACCATCAGATTTCCTAACTACAAATGCATACTAATGCATACAAAAGAAACACACTTTTACCTAACGACACATTGGACCAAGTAGATATTAACTAACTCCTAAGTGTCTAAATATCCTAACATCCCCCCTTAAGAAAAACTTGGGATAAGATTGAATAATTTACAATAGTAACACACTAGGAGAAGGAATGAGGCATTAGAGCCTATCCCCCAACTCAATGACAACTTCACTTATGTAAGAGACTTTGTGAAAATGTTTGCAACTTGATCTTCTGTAGGGAAAAAGAGCACTTCAATAACTTGATCATGAATGAGCTTTCTGATGAAGTGCATGCGTAGCTCGATGTGTTTGTTGTGCTTAGGTTGAAGTGGGTCTTTGGAGAGCTTAATGGCTCTCTGATTGTCACACCAAAGGCTGGTCGGATGTTGCTGCCGAAATCCAAACTATGAAAGGATATGTTGAATCCACAAGGCTTCCTGACTTGCATTTATTATTGCTTGGTACTCTGCTTCTGCAGAAGAAAGTGAAATAGCATGTTGTTTCTTACAGGCCCAAGTGACAGGTCCTAAACTAAGGCTAAAAATATAACCTACAATTGACTTTCGATCATCGGGGTCACCGACCCAATATGAATAAGTAAAGCCAACCAATAAAGGGGTCCCCCCTGAACTGTAATGTATCCTAAATTGAACTGTACCCCGAACATACCGAAGTATCCTTTTAGCTTCTTTCCAATGGATTTCATGGGGTGTTTTCATATACCAGGAAACAATACCTACATCAAAGGAAATATCAAGATGGGTATGAGTCAAGTATAAGAGGCTACCAACTAACTGACAGTACAAAGTGGCATCAACTTCGGAAGAAGTACAGGTGGCAACAAGCTTGATTCCAAATTGGAAGGGAGAAGGGGATGGTTTACAATATTCCATGTGGAAGCGACGAATAAGGTCACAAGCATACTTATACTGGGGAAGAAAAAATCCTTCCTTGGTTTGCAAAACTTGGAGGCCAAGGAAATAGTGAAAAAATCCTAAGTCTGTCATTTCAAATTTCTTCTTAAGGTTGGTTTTCACATGTTTTAAAAGTTTGGAGTCACTACGAGTAAGGATAAGGTCATAAACATAAAGTACAAGGATTATGATATGGATTCCTACTTTCTTGGTATATACATTAGGATTAGAATGGCATTTGGAAAATCCAGTGTCAATAAGAAAAATTTCCATTTTGGCATACCAAGCTTGGGGAGCTTGCTTAAGACCATAAAGAGATTTCTTAAGGCGAAAAAAAAGGCTAGAGTAATTCTGGACATAACCAGGAGGTTGTTCCATGTAGATTTATTCTTTCAAATCCCCATGCAAGAAGGGATATTTAAAATCCATCTGATGGACCTCCCATTTATGTGAGGCAACAAGGGAAAGAACAAGGTGGATGTAATTCATTTTGTCTATAGGGGCAAAGGTTTCATTATAGTCAATTCCTTCAACTTGGGAAAATCCTTTGCAATTGACTGAGCCTTGTTTCTTTCAACACTTCCATATAATGCGTACTTAGTTATGTAGACCCATTTACATCTGACAAAATTTCTTCCTTTTGGAAGAGGTACAAGATCCCAAGTATCATTTTCCATTAAAGAACGATACTCTTCATTCATTGTTGTATGCCAATATGGATGACCTGAAGCTTCTACAAATGTATCTAGATCATGAGCCTCTGAAACTTGAGCCAAAAGAGAAGAGGCTCGTTGGAACTTTGAACGTGTTTGACGTTGATCTGAAGGATCACCTACAATATCACCAACTGCTTCTCGCGTTGAATAGACCCATCTAGGAAGCGGTGGTGTTGGTGTTGGTTCAGGTACAATGGACTCATCTAGAGGAAGGTGAGCAGGCGGAGATGGAATTACATCCTCATTTTCATCATCTGAAGAAGAAACCATAATAGGAACAGAAGAAGGCACAGACGTTGAAGATGACACACAAGCCAAAGAAGGCACAATCATCGAATTAGGCTTGTAGGCCAAGAGATTTTCATCAAATTTAACATCTCTTCTAAGAATAATTTCATTACAATTTGGTTGAAGAAGTTTGTAACCTTTGACATCTTTATAATAACCAACAAATATACATTTCTCACTTTTAGGCTGCAATGATTTCGTTTTCTCATCAGGAATGTGAGCCCATGATATACTGCCAAAGACACGGAAATGAATTACATATGGTTTAATTTTAGTCCAAACTTCTTTCGTTGTTATATATTTTAAAAGCCTTTGTGGGAGTGCGATTTATTATGTAATTTTCACAGTTGATGGCTTCTACCCAATACTTTAGACTTAATCCCTTAGATTGGATCATACAATTAGCCATTTCTTTTAATGTGCGGTTCTTTCTCTCAACAACACCATTTTGATGTGGTGTATATGGAACATTGTGTTGCATTTGGATGCCTTGTGTAGTGCAGTAACTTGTAAAATTATTGTTCACATATTCGCCTCCATTATATGTTCTTAAACTTTGAATTTGATGTCCACATTTCTTTTCTACAAGGTCCTTGTAGGCCAAAAACTTGTCAAAAGTTTTGCTCTTAAGTTTTAAGAAGTAAACCCAAGTACGTCTAAAAAAATCATCAATGAAAGTTAAGAAATAGTTGCACCCAAAAAAAGAAGGAGAAGAAAGTGGACCACACAAGTCACTGTGAACAAGATGCAAAGGGATCGAGGCATGCCAAAAGGCAGGTTTGTCAAAACTATCTCGATGATGTTTTCCGAGAACACAACCGGCACAAACACCATCTCTGCATGAAACAATAGGAAGATTAGTCAACGTCTGTTGATTACATAGTTACTGCAATGAGCGATAGTTTAGATGACCAAACCACTCATGCCAAAGTTTTCTCAAGTCATCGCTATTAGAAACAAAAATTGATGGAAAAGTTGATGACCCAAAGTTGTCAAACTTGTACAACCTGGTAATATCATCAACAATTCCAGTTACAAGAACATGCCAAGGATATTTTAAATCCTTGATTACAACTTGGTGAGGTGAAAACTATATGGTTTTATATTCACTTGAATGAGTGATTTGATATACTGATAGAAGGTTACATGAAAGACTTGGAACACATAATACATCATTGAAATGACCATTATCTACCTGAACTATTCCAGATCCTACAACAGTAAGAGATATATAATCACCGACGAATATTTTCTTGGTGTTACATTCATTTAGAGTAGAAAATATGGCTTTCTCCTTAGCCATATGATAAGATGCTCCACATTCAATAGGTCACTCATCATCAGAATAAGTAGAAGTTGCATTGAAGCAGAAACTAGAAGCAAAAAGTGCATGTCCATGAGAATAAGAATAAGAAGTAGAATCAATACCGATGTTGTGCTTCTTCATCGTTGCTTCTAAAGTTTCCATCTTCTTGAAACATTTGGACTAATCATGACCATCTTTCCCAGAAAAGTTGCAATGTATGTTAATCTTCTTATTTTTAGATTTTGCTCCTTTTTCACCATTAGGAGTTGAATCTATATGAGTGGGTTTGGGAGCCTTGTTTTGCTTATTGTTGTGGCGAGGATGTTTCTTCTTGGGATTCTTGGGTTTATCTTTATGTTGGGATACTAAGGCTTTGTTGGAGGTACCTATAGTGTTGATCACTCCAATTTGTACAAGCTTATCTTGCTCTCTAATCAAATCATCACAAAAGGACTCAAGGGTGGGTTTTTGATAAACTTTCCCTAGAGCCTCTCATGGCGTAAAAGGTAGATAAAAACATAGAATATGCACTACCTAGCTTAGAAAGAATAATATAGAGGCAATGCTTTTCCTCCAGCTTTATGTTACACTCTTCACATAAAATTCTAAGTGTTTTAAACTTAGACAGATAGTCTTCAATGCAAGAAAAATCATTTGGACTTAAAGTCAATATCTGATTTTCTAACTGATGTGCTCGAATACTATTTTTTTTACCCACCACAGATTCAAGCTTTTCCCATGCTTCATCGAGGTCATTGATTTCTTGAAGGTGGAACCTTAAATAAGGAGCGATGGACATTTTGATCATTCCATGTGCTTCGTCATTCCTATTAGCCCATTTGACTTTTTTTTGATCATCATTGGGTTATTTTTCCTTTCCCAAGGTAATTTGGTACAAGATTTTATTTCGTAATAAATCCTCCATATGGGATTTCCATTGGAAGTAGTTGGTGTTGGTAAGCAAAATATCATTGGAAGAAGCCATATTAAATATGTAGATAATATGAATTTAAAAACTAAAATTGATGATCTGAATGGAAAGATCTCGAAAAATTAGGTGGTTTTAAAAAAAAAGACATTGAAAACAGACTTCGGATGTGAAAGTTATTCTCTTTAAAAAAGAAACGTAAACGATAACCAAAGAGCCATGTGGCAAGTAGAAGTTGGTCCACGTGGGCTACTTATAATGATTCACTTTTATAATTGAAGTGAAATACACTTTACAATGGATGCATGAACTTTTTAAAAAAAAGTAACAAAAAAGAGACTTGAACTCAAGACCTCTTACTTAATAAGGCAACTTTTAACCAAGTGAGCTAGAAAAACATATTGTATTATTTAGAAGGAGGATTGTTGTTGTTGTTGCTACTATTGTTGTTTTTGTTGTTGTTTTTGTTGTTGCTACTGTTGCTTTTGTTGTTGTTGTTGTTGATGTTGACGACCTTGGAGAGCGCGCTCATAAAAAACTCTTTTCACTCAAGAAAAAATTTCGCTTCTCGATGACAACACGGGTTAGATCTCGATTAGCTTACCGGGAAAATGCACTTTTTCCGCTCTGTTTCTAATTTTATGAGATCTCACAGGGTACTAGGAAAATAACATACATAGATACAAAAGAGTATAAAATCAGAAACAAAAAATAGAAAACCGAAATAATACTTTGCAAAAATTTAAAAAGGGTGTATTCAGGCTTTATACCTCTGAATCTAACTGAAATGGTCATATCTTGGGTAAACATAAACCTTTTCGAGTGAAACGAAAAGAATTAATGACTGAAACGAGTGCTCTAGATGCAATGGAACATTCATGTCAAACTAGAAATGTGCGAAAATGGCAGAAACCAGTGATGAGGCAACTCGGATTCACGATCTCGATCTACAATGGGAGCGAGTCTTCAAACAGGGTTTGATACCATGTTCGACAAAACATGTATCCCAACAGAGGATGAACACCTTCAATAACAACTCACACAACCAAATCAATGATCAACAAACTGATATTTTGACGTGGTAAAACCCCTACGGGGAAACATCCATGACCCCAACCAATGCAGCCACTTGGAGAAATTTATTAATGAAAAAGAAAAATATTACAGAGAGATTTTACAAGAGAGTTTCTTACAATCAAGCATCAGTAAATGACCCTCCATGCTCTTTAAATAGAGATCATGGACCAATAGGGTGTCAAGCCACGAATCAATGTAGCTGTTAAGATTGAGGAGAATATAAATCGTCGGATCACTCTATGTCAGGAAAATATCATGACCATCAGATTTCCTAACTACAAATGCATACTAATGCATACAGAAGAAACACACTTTTAACTAACGACACATTAGACCAAGTAGATCTTAACTAACTCCGAAGTGTCTAAATATTCTAACAAAAATATAATAGTAGTAAAATTGTTCTTGTATATTCAAGATATGTTAAATCACTTAACCAATTTGGTTATATGTTATGTCGATTCAATGTGAACACCAAGTGCTAGAGTGTACCCATTCAAGAAGATAACTTAAGCTGAAAATCAAATATGATAGTATATTATATTTTGAAAGTTGGAACTATCATATATATATATATATATATATATAAGAGATGAAGCACAAGTACATACCACAAATTTATCATAAAACTAGTAGAAGTAAAGTTTTGCAAACCCTAGGTAGGAAAACCATAAGAAAACCCTAGCCACCAACTCCTTCTAGCTAGGAATCACTCCTAATCAAAGCTAGTCACTCCACCAAAGATCCTCAACAAGCTAGAATCACCACCAATAAGTCCTTTTTGACACCTACACTTGCATCCCACAAGTGTACAAAGTGTCCCCTTCTCTTCTCCTCCATAACAAGCATAACAAGTAGTACTAGGGTTTCCAAATGCCACAAAACCCTAGTCTTCTTCTCTTAGAAGAGCTACAAGATAAAATGTTTCCTTTGCTCTTCTAGGGTTTATCCCAAACCTTGGTCTTGTTTATATTCTTAGGGTGAAACCCTAACCCTATACTTTCCCTTGAAATTCCTACAAGAACCTAACATCCAAGATAAAGAGAGACAATATACATGAAGAAGATTACAAGAAGACTCAAGTCCTCCCTAGTATTGAAATATCCCAAATCCGACAGATCTGGATAACTACTGTTGAACTAGTGTTCTCACTCTTGGACATGATACTCTGGGGTTTTTGGATGCTTTTTAATTAATTATTTAACATGCTTGGTGATTTTTTCATGTGTGTGTCATACAAATAAGGTTTGAACAATATATATGAAGCATGCAAAGTAATGAACCAACACAATCTCAATAACATGTATTATATGGAAAAAGAAGGAAATACAACTGATATTCATAAAGCAGAAAAATAATCATCAGCTAGATCTCATGGATCATCACTGGAATACAATGTGACTAATACAAAATACCCGTGAACAAAAGATGTGGATAGATTTGCACATGCACGGATAAATCGACAAAATGCAGTTCCAGAAACTCATGACAACTGCTACAAATGATGGATAACTCGCCTTGGTGGCTATACTCGATCGATCACCCTAAAATTTTTCCCAAACTGAGAGCCCTAGCCTCTAGGCTCCTCCCAATAACTGTCGGACTGATGATATGATCCCTGAAGCTCTGGAAGAACCCTGGATGACATCCTCTAGGGGGTTGCACACCTCCTAGGATCTTGGAGTGCGCCCTAGTGATTCCACCAACGAAATCCACTGATATTTGTCTCGAAATGTGCACCTTGGCCTCCTTTGTACTGGTTCATAAGGGTTTCCTCTGATATGATCCATAATCCCCCTAGAACCCCAAACATCCCTCCTCAAGAGTTGCGCACTTCCTGGATGTCTAATGCGCCCTGGTAGATTCCACCATCATAATCTGATGACTGGTGGCTCAAAAGAAGCGCCCTGGTTGATCCTCAATTGGGTCAGAAGGAATCATCGAGATAAGCCTTGGTCTTGTGCAACTACACAAAACCCTCTCTAACCCTTGCGCCCTCACTGACTGCATTGCACAATCTCTGCAATAGATCTGAATAGTCTTGAACTGGCACGGTGAAATACCTAGATGGTATCTTTGATAGGCTAAGGTGTGTCTTCCAACACCGAGACCGATCTGGGTGGTGGTTTCCTCCAGAAATCCACAAAACATCAAAGAGGTCGACTTCCTCCTCTAGAGACTGTTCTCAACATCAAAACATAACATAATGAGGAATTAGGTCAAATTCCTCCGTTTATATCTTTCCCAATCTAATTCTTCGTTGACATCACTTAAGCTAGGCACTTTTCCTTGTAAGTTGAGTGATTAATTAATTAAGTCCACCCCTCAACACATTTTTCTTCTATTTCTCCGTTGACTTAGGCTTAAGTGACTTTTCCTATGATTTTTGGCTTAATTCATCATTTAACCATCTATTCACCCTTGTTTCTCCCCCTTTTCCCTGTTTGTGCCTGACTGTAGTCTACGAGAACATATAGACTACTAAGTCACTCCCTGCTGGCCTACTCTTGGGAACGCGACATCACAAGTATCACATCTCTAACTCAAGCTTGTGATCTAAAACAATGAACAAGTACACATGTGTGAAATGTCTCTCTCCTTTGAGGAAAACCAACAATATAGAGTGGACATGGTTCATTAGAAGAAACCTATCTCTACACAAGGCAGGCCCACATGTGCAGCACTCCAACTCTAGGTGACATATGTCAAGTTCCAAGGCATGCACGTCCAACAAGCAAGGCTCCAACACTGAACACTCTCAAGTGAGGTCCAACACTCCTCCTCCAAAGGCCTCCGATATCAAATGCACCTCCTAAACCATGTGTACCTTTGGGTCCACCCCACCTACATGATCACTCCTCAACCCAAGCATCCTCAAATCAAGTACAAGCCTCCATGCAAGCAACCAAGTGTCCATGTGTCATGTAGGGATAAATGCCCTTCTCCAAGATGCCCAATGTTCATCCTCCAAGGCAAGTCATCCTCCTAAGCAAGCAATCATCATCAATATGCCAGTTACATGAATAAGTCACCAAACTCTATATATCTACAATGCTTCAAGAAAGAATGCCATACAAACATCAAGACAAGACATAATAATCAATTAACAAACCATCTCCAATATATATGTCAATTATATTACAACCAAAAAGCTATCCGTACACCATGTACACCATGCTCTCTTCACATGAAGTACCTCCGCACATAACATAAACACTTTCACAATAACCCAAAAAACTAAAATACTACCATCTACAATGATACACATATATCTCTTTTATATTATAATCAAATAACAATATAATTTAAAAACTAGTAGAAAATATACAATTAGTATATCTTCATAAAGTAAGATACGATAAAAGTCCCTTTACTTGGAAAATAAACCAAAAAGTCCCCTTAAACTTCATGCGAAAGGTCGATTACTTCATATATTTTAATGTTAGTGCGAGTTAAATAAGTCTTATAATTTTATTTGCTATTTTCAAAACGTAAATAGTGATTTATAAGTATTATTTTTAAATTTAAAAAAATGTTCAAAATTTATAATATGAAAATCTCAAATGAAAACTTTTATTATAAAATTAAAGTTAAATCATTTTAATCAAATTAATGCATGTTATAATAGTAAGTTCAAATTAATGCATATTATAATATTAAGTTCAAATAATTATTAAAAGATTTTAATTTTGATTTTAAAATTAATTTTCAATTAAAATAGCATTATAGTGATAAAAAAAGGATATACTATCATTAATGATGATGATGATGATTACCATCCATTAAGACGGGTAAGTGATTACTTGCGATTCTTTAGAATTTTGTTTTTATGCTTGAAAAGCATTAAAGGAAGCTTTCCAAGATCACCATACTTTTGTTGACTTAAGAGGTTAGGAAGGTTGGTAGTGTGATAAATATTTTGAAAATGAGATCTAATATGGGTATAGGCTGGACAATTTAAGAGAAAATGCTTTTCATCTTCAACCTTCTTAGTGTCACAAAGGTGACACACTCTTTCATCCCATGGCGTTTTAGGAATTGACCAACACCTAGTTTCACTATGGAGCTCGTGATAATTTGTTTTTATTTTAGCAATGCTTATTTTTTTCTTTACACTTGGAAAAACATATAGATAATTTTGATCTTCTAGATTAGGGTTGATTACATCCTTGTAATACCTTAATTTTCTTTTTTCCTCTAACTATTTATCACACCACATTTTCTCCTTAAATTTAGATTTGACGATATTTTTAATAGTATCTTTATTCTGCAAAATTGTGTCTTCCATGATTCCCCAATATTTTAGCCAAGATCAGACACCTTTATTCCATCCTCGCTTGAGTCGATGGTGGTTATGACTCGATTTTGAAGCAATTTTAGGAAGCCTCTTGTCTTCCATGTTGTTTAACTTGTTCTTATACATTAGGTATCTAGTCATAGCCATGCTCTCAATGGAGGAGAGACTTGTTTCTAAGAGGAGGATGAGATAGGGCGTATTTCCTTTAATTTTGAGATTATAGGTTATAAAATTCTTTTGTATTTGCTCTATCTTTCTCCAGAATTCACGAGAGATACTACAGCCCCAGACTTCACACCATAAAGAATAACAGGTGTAACAAGAGTCTCAAAGAGGATTTTCTTCTTATCCTAACTCCAAAGATTAGTTGATTTACAATTTTTTTCAATCCCATAATAAGCTTTCCATCCCCCAATAATCCTTTTCTCAATGCTATAATTCCAATTGAGCTTGTGGTGAATATCAATTCCAAGATATTTTTATGAAGTCACTTCCTCCAAGTTGTTTTTGTCATATACAATGGTATCATATGTGATCTTATTGGATTTAATAATTATGACCTTAGTCTTATCATTATTGACATTCATGCCAACATTGGAGCAAAAATCCTTGAGGATTCTTAGATGGTTTTCAAGATCATGGGTACTCCTTGCCATAAGAATGATATCATTGGCATAAAGAAGAAGATTGATGACTATACTAGTGAGAGTAGGGCTGACACAACCTACTTTTTCCAAGCAATCTTCTAACTTGTCAATGCATATGCCGAAAAGGGTAGGGAACAAGGGACAACCTTGTTTGACTTCAATATTGCAATTAATCTCTTTTGACCAGCCCTCAGTGTTTTTAAACTTATCAATAATGTTCTCATACATCCTTATCACAACAACCCTCAATTCGAGAGGCACTTTTATCTCTTCCAACCTATTCCAGATCTTTTTCCTAGGAACCATGTCAAAATCTTTTCTAACGTCAATAAAACAACAAAAAGATTGGTTTTAGTATTGTTGAACTCCTCCGCAATGATCCTAAAGGTAACAAGATGGTCCACAGTTGAATGATATCTCCTAAACCCGTCCTAGTCTTTATCTCTTTTATCGTGACTTTCTATCCAAAGTCTAATCTTCTTTTCCAAAATAATTCCATAAAGCTTGGCTAAAATCGGGCTAATCATAATGGTCCTATAATTAGAGGGAATGCTTATATCCATATTTTTAAAAATAGGAACAATGAGGCTTTGCGTCCAGGGTTTAGGGAAGCCCTGCCTGACTGCTAAATTGAAGAGGTTGTGTATGTGAGGGATAAGGATAGGCCCTCCAATTTTAAAAATTTCAGCTTGGTAGCCTTCAATGTCCTTAGCTTTCCCATTTGCACGCTGCTTAACCACGAATTATATGTCATCTAAAGAAAGAACTCCTTCCTTTGTAGGGACAATAGGAATGGTTTCCATGGCATTAGGGAACTCGTAAAGACTTTTAAGATAGGAATTCCAGTCCCTTAAGGGAATTCTATTATTTTCTTTAGTATTGTGGTTTAGAATTTGGCTCCATAACTTCTTAGGATCCAACTTATATAGTTGTGAAAGTTGCTCTTGCCTTTTATTAATATAGTACCTTTTTCCCCTTTTAATTAGGGCTTTGTATGTATTGATCTTATCAATTTTTAAGGACTCATTAGAAGCATCCCTAATGGATTTCCTAGCAATTTTATATTCTTTATCATACCAAGGGTTGGTCATTCTATTATTCTTTTTATAGGACACCTCGAAAGAGAACTTGTTAATAGAAGTGGAAAGGGTAGTTGTAATATTATGATAGAGTTATTCAATGTTGTCCTTATAAGTTAGGAGATTTAATTTACTATTTAAATCCTTTAAGAAAAGGTCAACTTTACTTTTGTCAAAGCGCAAATTCCTTTGATTATTAGAATTCTCTTCAATGGCGCTCATGTGCATGGAAAAGTTTAGAGTTAGGTTTAAAGGTTTATGATCAGAGTCAGGCTCATGGTCATTTAAAAGGTCAAAAGTTTTTTATTTGGTTGGAAACGAGGATATCATATATCACATAATATACGACATTACTACCTAGCCCATGAATACAAGTCATCTGGTTGGAGTTTGGCCACTTCATTACTCCATTGCAAATTATTAGGTCTTGAGAGTTGCAGAGCTTGACCAACTAAGTACCAAACAAATTCTCAATTAGGTCTTCGGAGCTTCTTTTGTAGCTATTAGATAGAACAAGGTCCTCATCTAGCCATAAAGGATTATGGTTGGAATCAATACTTAAAAGAGTAGCTTGTTTAGTTGCAGTCCTAGCATTAAAGTCTCCTAGTAGGAGGATATTACCTTCCTTTTTCAAACTATAAATTTCTTGTTCTAAATTATTATAGGAACAATTGTTATCTAGATTGTTTTTCTTATAAAAAGTAGAATTAATAGGTGCAAAATAGCAAATTGCTATATACATCTTCTTAGCATTGGTGTCTAAAATTTCTATCCAAATGTATTGATTGAGAGGTTCAATCTTATGAAGTTGAATGTGATGAGAAATGCTCTTTCTAATATAACAAGCTATGCCTCCTATCCCTCTACGGTGGGATTTTTTGTTCCATGCTGACCACAAGACAAATTCTTCTATGTGAGGGACCTTAGACTCCTCATGCTCCCAAGTTTCAACTAGACAAATAATATCAATATCACTCAGGATCCAACTTATAATATGACATTTGCACCATGGAAAGCCACGACAGTTCCAAAAAAGGATCCCACGTGTCCCAAATTTCTATTTATTATTATCCTTTTGGTCTCTATCCCTAACAATATCTTTTCGATTTCTAATTATTGCCCATTTTCCTTCTTTCCTGGCTTCTTTTCTCTTTTGAACTTCCTACCTTGATTCAACTTGGTCTTCGGGAATGAGGTCTTCATTTATAAATATTCTTGACCCTTTTAAGCTCAGAGATTTACTAAGTATGCTATATTTATGGTCATTACAACTCACTTTCATACATATCAACCTATCCTTGTGATCAATTATTTTTCGTAGCCTCTTTGCTTCTATGAGGTAAGTTGTATCAATTTGTGATTTATTATTTAATTCTTCTTTTACTATTGCTAGCATATCCTCCTCTTCTTGTTATTTTATACAAAAGATTATGAGGTTCAAGACTCTTTTGTTACACCCATGGTCCAGTTCAATTAGCTTATTCATTTCCTGTTTGATGGGTTTGATATCCAATTTGTTTTCCATATTATTGAGGGTCAGATTGTTGGTTAGTTTTTCTTCTAGCTCTTTAATCATATCTCTCAAGTTGTGATTTTCTTCAACCTCTCCTTCTTGGGTTGATTGTTTATGTTTTCCCATTTCTTGAACCATATCCTTCATTGTATGCAATTCACTCTTGAACCCTAAGAATCTAACCTCAATTTGAGTTTGAATGGTATCTTTGAAGAGTCTAGTTTTTGTTTTTATCATTCACTGCCTCTACCTCTATTTGGAGTTTTACGTCTCTTTTTTCACTCCTTTTTTCTAATGATTCTAACTCTATTTGGATTTTGGCATCTCTCTCTTTTCTCCTTTTTTCTACTGATTCCATATAATCGTAAATGTTCTACATTTTGTTTTTTTTAGTAGGAATCTGGTGATATACATTAAGACAAAATCACATTTTTTTGTTATATTGCATTTCTAAATTCATAAATGGATTCAACATGCTAAAAAACCCCTCAAGGCATTCAGATTATATAGATTTAGTCACTCAAATATGCATATCCAACAATTTTTATAAAAAAATTTAACTCTTAATTCTAATTATTTATTCATATTTTACTCATTAATATTTTATATGATAATTTTTTTTTGTTTGTTAATTTGTGCGAGACCTATTGGCTACGCGATTAACCTGTGGCTTGCGAAACCGTGACTCAGGGGCATCTAAGCCGTCAAAATCACCCAGGGATCGCACCCGGCCTGAGCCACACCAACCCTTAACATGGTTGGATTTTTTGTCCCCGCAGGTTTTGAACCGGTGACTTTAACATCACGGAGTGGCTTAACAACACACTCCGTCACCGACTGTCCTACACCTCGGGGACTATTTTATATGATAATTTTATTACAACTTACTCTAACATATAAAATATGATGAGTGAAATATAAATTTTGTATGATAAATATAAAGCATATAATTTTATTAAAAAAATACATTTTATACGATTTTGATTTTTTAATATGATGAGTGAAAGATAATTTTGTATGATAAATATAAAGCATATAATTTTATTAAAAAAATACGTTTTATACGATTTTGATTTTTTAAATTTATTATTAGTAAAATTTAATTACAAAATTATAAATTTAAATTTGATCAGAGTAATAATAATATTTTATAGGTAATAATTATTTCCATTAAAGCTCTCAGCGGCGGCAGAGAAGGCGAGGGTTTTTTTCGGGCTTCGACCTGGTCTTTCAGCTCTCCATAGGCCCGCTGGCCTCCTCTCGAGCTGTCCCAGGCACCTAAAGCTCATTCCGGTCGTTAGAAGATGTCTTCCCGGGTGGCTGCACCTGCGGCTAATGCGCCCCCTCTCGTGGCTGCGTCCTCCATGGCGGCTAGCACCCCCCCTGCTCCTGCTCGCGCCTCTTCAGCCAAGCCCGATGGGGGTTGCTCCGTCCTCCCCCTACCAGATCAGGGTCCCTCTTTGGGACGCGCGGGACAGGCCTCTTTCAAGGATGTGGCCTCCCTCCGAGGGGGTTCCTTTGCTCCGAAAACTGCGATTATTGAAGCCCCGACAGTTTCTATCCAGATGCCGAAGGAAGCACTGGTTTATTCCTCTCAGCTCAGTAAGCTTGCCCTGATTTGCAGGTTCAACGATTTCTGGCCGAATCTGGTTGATCTTCGCTCCTGGATTGACTCCGAATGGTCCCCGCTTCTTGTGGATGAGGTTACAGTCTGCCCCCTTGCAAAGGGTTTTTTCGCAGCTATCTTTGAATCTTCTGATGAAAGAGACTTGGTTTCCAGCTCTGGGCCATGGTTCTGGGGTAGAGCAGGGCTGTCCGTGCAGTCGTGGACCCCTGACTTTGATCTAGCCACGACCTCTATTTCTTCTGCTCCGGTCTGGTGCGTCTCCCATCACTTCCCCTGCACTTCCGGGGGGACAAATCTCTTGAATCTATAGGAAATGGCATAGGGAAATATCTCTGCAGTTGCCCCGAAGCCGCCCCAGTCAACTCCACCTTTGCCCGGATCTGTGTAGAGATGGACTTCAACAAGGGTTTCCCAGCAGAAATCATCCTCCTAAGAGAGAACTTCTCTTGGACCCAGAAGATCAATTTCGAGAACCTCTGTTTCAGATGCAGGGTATGTTTTGAAATAGAGCACATAGCCCGGAACTGTGAGAAGTCATCCGGAAAAAGAAGATCATCCCGAAGCCAAAGGCCCACTTGGTGGACAGGAGCGCAACCAGAGAAGCAAGCTGAAGCAAAGATCCCGCCGTCAGAAACTGAAGGTGAATCCGTCTCCGTCCTCAAAGAACCTGTTAAGGGGGAAGAACCAGCGGAAGCAGCTCTGCCCAGGTCTTCAAGCCCAACCAAGCAAGCCTCAAGCTGGGCCGATATTGCTGAGGCAGAAGAAGTGCAAGCTCAGCCGGAAATTCATAACCAGGGTCAAAGCAATGAATGGCAGGTCGTAACCAAAAAGAAAAAAAATGTCTATCAGCGGGAAGATGTAAGGATGCGAAGCCGATCTAGCTCGCTGAAATAGCTATTAACAAGAAGTAATCTGAGTAATGTGGTAAAGTTTCCAGGATTTTGAACTTTGAGTGATAGATATCACTCTTGATGTAAAGGACCCAGTGGCTTGCCAATTTACTGACCAGTCCACCTTCTTAATATAATCCATAACCATTTTCGTAAAAAAAAAAATTAATATTTTATAGAATATTAATTATATTTAAGATTTAAAATATTCTTAATGTTTTGAGTGACTCTCCATCTATCATTAAAAAATCTAAACTAAGTTTAGAAAATAAAAAATATAAACTAAATTTAGAAAATAAAATAAAGACAACCATCATGGAAAATGTATAAGGGGAAAGTCGATTGTATGTAAAAGTTTTAATCAATTATAAACATAAAAGATGAGGGACTAGATCAAACCTAAATACTACTACTAATAAATAAAATAAGTTATAAGTATTAAAATAATAAAAACATGTTAAGGACATAATATAATATAATATAATATAATAGTGGGGATTGGGTTTACGTTTACTTTAAAGTAAACATGGGCAAGGAACCAATAATCTGGCTTGATTTATGACATTTTTTTTTTTTTTTAATGTTTCTTGAATTGAATTGGATTTTTTTTTCAATTTAGATATTTATTGATTTTTTTATTGATTATTTATTTTTAAACCTAAATACTACTACTAATAAATAAAATAAGTTATAAGTATTAAAATAATAAAAACATGTTAAGGACATAATATAATATAATATAATATAATAGTGGGGATTGGGTTTACGTTTACTTTAAAGTAAACATGGGCAAGGAACCAATAATCTGGCTTGATTTATGACAAATTTTTTTTTTTTAAATGTTTCTTGAATTGAATTGGAATTTTTTTTCAATTTAGATATTTATTGATTTTTTTATTTATTGATTATTTATTTTTAAACCTAAATAATACTACTAATAAATAAAATAAGTTATAAGTATTAAAATAATAAAAACATGTTAAGGATATAATATAATATAATATAATATAATAGTGGGGATTGGGTTTACGTTTACTTTAAAGTAAACATGGGCAAGGAACTAATAATCTGGCTTGATTTATGACAAATTTTTTTTTTAAATGTTTCTTGAATTGAATTGGAATTTTTTTTCAATTTAGATATTTATTGATTTTTTTTTTTATGATTATTACATGGATTTTTAAATATTTTTTGAATTGAATTGGAATTTTTTTTCAATTCAGATATTTATTGATTTTTTTTTTTTTTCTTTNCTTTTTTTATGATTATTACATGGATGTTTGAATAGATGCATGTTCAAAATATGGGACTACTAGTTGCAGTTGAACCAGTGAAAGACATAACAATAACTTTCTATGATATCATTTTTTTTCATATTTTTCATGAGCAAAACTAAATGGTAAATAAAATTTTCAAGGAAGGTTTGGTTTTGATGGAGAATACACATGTCCTTGTAGAATTTCATGAAGGACATTGTCCTATTAGCATACATAATAGGTTGGAGGTCTTTTAATGAAATATTTTGAATTTTAATATGTAGTTTGAATTTCTTGTTTTGAGGTTTTGACGGTTTCTTTGATGCCAATGGATAGTTTGTCAGTATCACAGTGTTTTTGACAATTTTTTAGTCTCGATCAACTCAGTTTTTTGGTCATTCAAGGCCCTTCTCTCTAGGGTACAATGCTATATTGTTTTTGGTAGTTTTTTTAGAATCTTGATCAGCTCTATTTTTTGTCTTTCAAGGCTCTCCTCTTTGGGGCATACATGGTTAGTGAATTGAGCACCTTATGATTGTATTTTATATTCTACTTGAATACAAAATATCTTTTTTTCCTTGGAAAAAAAGCAATAAAATAATAAATATGGAAAATACCGTCAAAATTAAGTAATAATAATAAATAAAATCAATTAAAGACATAAGAAGACAAGGTCTAAATGGGAGTCATACAATAAAGCACATATTAAAATTTTAATGAAATAAAATGTGCAACTTATTAATGAAAAGAGAATAAAACTTACTACGAAGTTTGTGGATTATGGTTTCTTAGGCTAAGTTTATAACCATCTTCCTTATTAAAATTGTTAGGATGTTTATCAATTTCAAGGGCTTCTCTAATAAAACAATATGAGTAATGGGGGGAAAATACTAAACTTTTAGTTTGTTCAAAGGAAATTAAATGTTTAGTGCTATAGGAATGTTCAACGATCGCAAACGTAGATAGGTGGATATGAAAGGTGTGAGGAATATGTTCCTTGAGACATGCTTGGACGAACTAACCAATTTGACCAATGTATTATTTGTCACAAGAATAGGGATTTTGTGACAATTGAAGACAGTTTCAATCTTCTTTTGGCTAGAATTTTGGATAATTGATCAATAATGAATGTAAGGGAGAGAAATTTGGCCTTCAAATACATTTGATATTCCAAAAGACACTATTATTATGATGAAGCATAAGAATTTATGTTCTCAAATATTGATGAAATTGTTATTTTTACCAAAAAAAGATTTAACACTTTCAAATATCACCTGCAATCAAATTGTACAATGTTAACATCTTATATCTACAATTTCATCAATAAAAAATAATCCTTACCATGTTTTAAGCAGAAAATACTAATTTCTCTTTCCATTATTTTAAAAAGTGAAAAAAACACCAACTCATTAAACATTTACATCATTGATTGATTTTATTATAACTTAGAGATGCAAAATAACCCTTATATATTAAATATAAACCATCACAAGTATAATAGGGCCATCATCAATATTCAATGGCTGTTTATGATATATGATATGTTGTCGGGCTTCCCATAATCATTAACCATTATTATTTATTGATTCCCATTTATTATTATTTGTTGATTACCATTTATTATTATTTGTTGATTACCATTATTATTTGTCCTTTCATTATAATATTTAGTACTTAGTTGACTTTCTATTGCTTTGGATTTCATGTTTCAATTTAATATGATATAATTTAATATTTTATTATTTCATATACAATAAAACAACTTTATGTCATTAATCACATCTAATAATAAACCAATTTTGTATAAATTTATTATGGATGATTTTAAAAATATATTAATATTTTAAAGTTTGAGTATTAATGGTAATCATTAATGAAATGCAAGCATGAGGCATTACATATATGTTACGTCCTTGTAGGGACTTGTATGTGGGAAAATGACAACATACATGTATATATGTGGGAGTGGATTATATATTGCATTTAAGTTTATATGCCATGTTATTTTATTTTTAGTATCGATTCTCAAGTTCTGTTAATGCAGGGGGAATTGAGATTCGCCTACAAGTTTAGATACATAATGGAAATTTACTTTGTCTATAGTTCAACATTATTTCAATCTGCATTAAACAACTACACACAATTTCATATGTATATAGTAATGAACAACGTCACTACAACAATAAATAGAACATACAATGCAATATATATACATCACACATCCAAACCATTTACACACGGATTTAAGTGGAAACCTCAAAGGAAATAGATGAATCTATCTCTCTTATTATTCATTTTATAGAATATCTTTACAATTAAGCACTCAATCTTTTCATTAAATTACATACTACATTAGGTTGCATAGCATCTTTCCCTTGTTATTCTTTATCTAGAGTACTCTTTTTTGTCATTCCCATTCACTTGATTTTATTCTTCTTTTAACTATAGTTGTCACTGTTGGTTTCCCTTTACCTTCTTGAAATATTCCTTCAACTACTTTTGATTATAACTACTTTTTGGTTCAACTTCTCCTTTGCTATTCGATCTTTGTGGTATCTATTTCCTTTGCCATAATGTTCTTCTGCATCCTTTTTTTCTTTCTTTTAATCACCACATGCCATGTTTTAATTCATCACGGGGTCTAGATCACACCCCTTGTTATAATCAACAATTCTCATCTATTTCCCTACAAGACTTGCATGGATATAGGTCCACTATCATACTTATTATAAGCTCCACAAAGTAAAGTTGAGCCATGTCCTCTCAAAGATATCTTCAATTGCCCTCTTTCATGCAATCTACTTTGGGTACTACGTAGGTCCTTGGCGTAGTGTCCAAAACCACAACAACATGGAATCCTTTTTCTCCCACTTGTTACACCTCCACTAACTCAACTATTCACTTCCACTCTATAACTTTACAAGTTCACAACTTTCCAGAGACATACCTTTCCTTTCTATCAACATGCATCTTCTTTCTACAATCTATATTCACACTCATTTGCAAGATTCTATATCTCTGGTAGATTTGGATATGATTCTTATGTTTTTGTCTTCTGAACAACTCTTTCACATCAACAACATTGTATCTGCATTTTCATCTTCAACAAACACTTCATTTATCCAATACTGCAAATCAACCCTCATCTTCATTAGTAGGCATATCTTTTACGAGGCTTCTCATTCTTCTCTCTTAGGATTCTTAATCTTAACAAGCATCTTCATCTCTCTTAGGATTCTTAGTTTTAACAAGCATCTTCTTCTTCTCAAGATTTATTTACAAGATTCTTTGTTGTATGGTTATGAGATCTCTTTCTCTTGTCTCCTTCTCAATTTTGTTTTTCTACTATATCCTCTTTTGCAATTCTAAGCACTTTTTAATTCCTCTATAATAATTTGACTTTTCATGTTGTAAATTATTTTGTTATTGTTGTTGTTGCTATACTTCTACATCCTTCGATGCTCTTAGAGTCTTCACATTCCCTATGCTATAATCTATTAAAGTTCATGAATTTCTTGCACATTATCTCATTTGCTTTTCTCCTCTTCTTCAACTTCAGTTAATATATTCATATTGTATCTCTACACACCTCCACATGTGCTTCTTCATACCTTCACTTCGGTGTTATACTACTGTAAGCCTCTTCATCACTATAGTTTCTCTCCATTATTCAGTGCCACCCCAATCTATAAATTGTAGGCCTATGGCCTATCCATTTCATCAACACAGATTCTTACCGTGGAATCAAAATTTTATTGTATTTGCAATCACTTTATCAATATTGAATTCTATTCTCTATGCATGAATGAAATGGCATGTATGGAAGCTTATATTCTAATTGGTTTCAAGGCTTGGTTTAATGACTTGGTAATGACAAGGCCCATGCCAACAATGAACCAAACCACATCAAATGCGATCACTTTGTCTCTACAATTCTATGAAGACAAATAATAACAATGCACTCTACAATTTAGATGTGCATACACAACATTTTCACATCATATATATGTACAAAGCATTTAGTTAGTCATACATGAGTATGCCCCATGCAATTAATTAATCATATGAATGTATCGTTGTAGGTAACCAACCAAACACATGGACTTGGTGATGTATTGTTGTAGGTGACTGACAAAGGGAAAGAGCTTGGAGGAATCATTGTAGATACTACCACATTGTACATAGAGTAGTTCCAAAACAACGCATAATATATATAATATATGATGCTTTGTATGGTTGTGTATTGCTTTTTCTAGCATAAATAGGACAATATATCATTGTAAATGGTGTTCCCAAGGTTTAAATTGAACATGCAATGCAAACAATGATATAACATGTGGTTCAACAAACCAAACGAGTCCACAATTTAACAATAGTTTTGTAGCTAGTTAATTACACATCCATGATACATTAACCAAAGGAAATTTCACCGATTTGATTGCTAAATCATATGGGTTTTGATACGTACGATTGTAGGTTACCAAGAAACTATTCCAATGAAAGGAAAACAAGTTGTGGATAAAACAAATGATTCATTTAACTGATCAATCGCACTAGAGATAGAGTAAAGAGTTTATGGTGCCAATTTGGGTTGTAGCTAGTGTTATAATGTTTTCTAGTGGCTTGATGTAATTTTGTACTTTGTGTCATAATGATGATAATTATAACATCAATTGCGGGGCACTTATACATGTAACATGACTTCACTAGACTTTTGTAATATTGCACATGTGCACATGGAGATAGTTTTGGGAGTTATTTAGTGGTGACATGTCTCTCAGGTAATGACGAACTACACTCGTAGGTCATTATTGTCCACTACTTCTCCCTTATCTCTTGATGATATTATCATCGACCTTTATGGATTGGTTGATCTCCACCCTTGATTGTGCCTTATGATCAATGGTCCAGGTTCCTCCCGGTTACTATAAATTGAGCAATTGGTCTTGAATCAAGGTAGTGTGGAGAGTGGATTATGGTATTGATCATTATATTAGGCCCTATGGGTCCATAGGATAGATCGTCCATATGCTTGAGAGTTGTATGGATTCCATTTGAACTCCATACATGTGTGTGCTCTAACTATTGTATTTGGGAGAGCTATATGAAGAATAAGAAGGCCTTACTTTTGTGGATGTTTCCCTACCTTGGGGTTTTAAAACGTAAATTTCTTTTCCCCTCTCTCTTATTTGATAGATCTACTTTTTATTTGTTTGATGCTTTCCATAAGAGTTTATATATGATAGATCTTGGTTATATGTCTCTACATATTGTTTCTAGTCTTTCAACTAGTGCTCCACATGACACATATGCAATACACACATCAAATAAATCGAAGGAACCAAGAACATAGTGATTACTCAACCATTCAATAATTAAATCAAAGGCACAAAATTTACCCTTGAAACCCAAATGGGAAAACCAACATTTTATGGCTTATGATTATGCTCATGAATTTATTGCAAACTAGAGCTAACACTCTCATTTATATGTTTTTGTATTTTTAATCACTAACAATATTTTACAAATTGTTTTGGCTCAGAGATAGTCATTATTCATCATGAACTGAATCAAAATTCGTTCATCCTTTGACCTTCAAATATAATTCTTCTTTTTGTGTCCTTCATCGTTTTGCTACAACCCATTTTTCTTTACAAGCTTTATGTTTGTTTTCCAACTCTCTTCCATCGTTTTTGTCTCAAGCAAGAATTATTTATTCTAGTGTTACCTTGGAATTACAACCATCATGTGATTCAATTCACCTATTTGTGGCTTTTGGCCTTTGGACTTCAAGGACCATCAACTTCAAACCTTGCCAATAATTTTCCTTTTTACAAAGTTTGAAGTTAAATGGATCCATTTTGGTTCACACCCTTATTCTTTATTCACTATCTAGGAAACAATGCCATTTCCACCATCACACTACTACCAACATGACCCTAATAACATATGAGCCAAGTATTTATTAATGAGACCTTTCAACTTCATTTCCTCCACACAACCTATTTCAATGCCTTGGTATGTTACACCTACAAAAGGGTGTCCCTCATGCAACCAACACTTGTTCTATCACTTTCAAACCTTACAACTTGGAGTCCAAGTGCCCCATTGTTACACAATCCTTCCTTCTTGCTCATTCTCAAGTGACTATCTCTTATTCTCAAGATAACAATTAAAACTACCGCCATCATAACTATCATCTTCATTCAATCATGAATTTCTCTCATGATTCACATTGCCTCTATCCTTAGCAATAATTTCTCTTAAAGACTATCTTTCCTTTACACAATAAACCCTTTGGATCTTCTTCACTTCATGTAGCTTAATTTTCTTCTCTTCTAGACAAATTTAAATATGGTACATTCTTATTCTTGTAGCTTCATCTCTGACACCATCAATGATCACACCAACTTTTTCTCCCTTTTATAGGTCTTGTTTTCCACAAATTTTCTTTCATATAATTCTACAATACTTTACCAACACATGTAGATATCACTTCTCATGTTATGCATTCTAGCTTCAACCATCAAGGTTGTCTTAACAAAATTTCAGACTTTTATTTACTCCCAAACAATTACAACCTCACTTTGTAACATAAATCTAGTATGTATAGAAACTCACCCCACTATGAAACCTCTTGTACTCTTTACCTCTACTACCACTTATTATTCATTCTACAAATATCTTTACAATCAATAACTCAACCTTCTCATTTATTATAGACTACTAGGGTTTCCATTTACCTTCCTCAACTATTTATTCAATTTCTTTCGATCATAACTCCTCATTAGTTCAACTGCTCCTATGCTCTATCACATTTCAACCTATGTGGTCTTCTTTCCTTTTCCAAAGTATTCTTCTATGGTATTTTCTTTCTTTATTTTAATTGGCACATGCATGTTCTAATTCACCATAGGTTTTGGATCACATCCCTTATTATACATCAACAATTCTCTTTTATTTCCTTATAGGTATCACATGAACATAGGTCCACCATCATACTTGTTATAGGTTCCACAAACTAAAGTGGAAGGTAGAAAGAAGAAGTATCCTATGTAATATCTTAAGGGATATATGTAGTCCCATCGTCCCTCCTAAGGTTCCACCTTGAGGCTTCAAGGTTCCACAAGGGAAGAGGTGGAAAGAGAAGGGGCAGAGGACTCACTCCCCATCATACTTCAACTAACCTCTTCCTTATGGTTATGCCTTGGTTTTCATGGTTCCACTTCTCAACACCACCACCTTCCACAACTCACTCCATGATCTCTTCAAGATATTACCTCACCTACTCTACCCATATTCATCCTGTTCCCATCATAGACTATATAAGAAAAAGGTTGAGGGTGGAGGTATGGACTATTCCTCCTACCTTCACCTCATTATTATCTCTACCTTCCACCCCAGCCTTAGACTAAACAATTTTCATCAAATGCCTCCACAATTTTATTTCCACACATCATGTTCACAAATCAACACCCACCAACCATTGTCTACCACAAGTCAATATATTTTCACTCAACATTCTCTATGTCACTCTCTCCACTACATCATCATCCAACTCAGAATCCATTTCATCATTGTTCGCAACGTCATCATCTCAACCTTCATTGCAAAATATTTATTTTCGATGTCATCGACCTCTTTTGACTTCAATCTCCATTTAATGTCTTCCTCTTCTATCAACTCAATATTTTACATTGTCTTCCAACATTGGTTCTCATCTTGTCATCAACCTTTCTCTTCGATTTATCCTTCGACAAAATCTTCACCATATTCTCATAACTTGTCTTACCTACTATTTCATATGCCCATGAGCTCCACTACACTATCTATTTTCAACAATCTTTCTACCCAAGTCCCCCTCTCTTGATTCTAAGGAACATCTATAAAGTGATGGGGATGCTCTTGCATTAGACTCCCTAGGTTATTAAAAGCATGACCTGATGATTAGGAGGCTTAATTTCCTTAAACTATGATTATCATCTTATTATACACTTCGTTACTTTTGTTTCATATTACTTCTTTCCTTCCTTCAACTTGTTGTACAATCTTCATCTTCATCACATTGAATTCTTGTTGCACTCTTTACTTCTCTTTTTTCCCACTGTGCAATTTCATGTAGTGAATTAATGTTTCCAATTTGCAACTATCTTTCGGTTGTAACTTTCATCCTTTCTTCATTTATTGCTATTAACCTCTACCTCTTTCTTCGTCACCTCAAAGCACCTATCACACAACATCACTCACTCCCTAGAGATGATAATTTTGACTATCACCCCTACCAGTGATGTATAACACATGGCCAAAGTGAAAAGTTGAGCCATGCCCCATAGATAAATCTTCAATTTACCTCTTCATGTAATCTACCATGGATACCAAACACCTGCCTTTGTGTAGCCAACAACCTCACTACTCAAAACCACACAACATGGAATCCTTTTGCTCTCACATGTTACACCTTCACTAAATCAACTATTCAAGCAATGTTTACTCTACTTTATAAAATCACATTTTTTTAGAGAGATTCCATTCCTTTTCAACAACCTACATCTTATTTCTCCAATATATATTCACACTCATTTGTGCGATTCTCTATCTCTATCATATTTGGATCAATTTCTTTGTTAGTATCTTCTTAGAAACTCTTTCACATCAACAATATTTTATCTGCATTTTCATCTTCAACAAACACTTCATCTTCCCATGGCTGTAAATCAACCCTCTTTTTCATCAGTATCCATATCTTCTATCAAGCTTCTTATTCTTCTCTCTTAGGCTTCTTATTCTTAACCAATATCTTCTTCTTCTCAATCTTTTGTTGCATTATTTTATACTTATGGAATTACAAGGAAAAAACTACCTAGTAGAGGTTTTTGTAGAACCTCCCCCCAAAATTCTCCCTTCTCCATTTATAGTGAATGTATTTTATTTAGTGCACTTCATCCATCTTTTTGCACTAGTGCACCACCCCTTAAGCGTAGTACCAATGTGTTACCCCACTTCAAGCATCGAGGTAGGTTAAAATCTTTTGTTATAAAATGTTGATTTAAAATAATAATAATAATAATACTTCTATTGTTATTATCAATGCACCATATGATTACAAATGCATCAATGAGTATGTATATTATCCAATGCATCACAATAAATTAAACTATTTGTTATAGACAATCATTTTTTTTAAATAACAAAAAATATTATTGGTGTGTCATATACCTTTAAAAGCACTAGTGCACCACATTCTAGGGTAAAACAAACACACACACACACACACACACACACACACACACACACACACACCAAACCAAAAATTAATTTGTTACATTCACTTAGTTTTACACCCATTCAAGCATCAATGTTCACTATTTCGTAGGACCTTCCCATTGTCCAATGCTATCAAATTGCATGATTTCTCGATTCCTTCATTTCCATGGTGGAATTGTGTCCATTTTGAAAATTTCCAAATAGTACCATTTTTTTCATTTTTTCTCTATGCAACAAGCATGCCTTCTCAATGAAGAAGAGACTACGTAAATTAATTTTTATCCTTTAATTGACATTTTCAACAGGTTAAAATTTAAAATTAAGCTTTAATTTTATTTATTTATTTGGAAAAATAATTCATCGATGCAGCCCCAATGTTTGGCTTAGCAATGTGAATCAATCATTTTACATATTGCACGATATTTAGTGCATCATTACACCTTCAATGCAATGGAAATGTTTATAATTATGTTTGTGGTAATTTCTTTCACTCTTTTATGCACTTATAGATGTACGGTTGCACCATGTTGGTGCTCCTACAAAATCACAGTGTTAATGCTTTTAATTCCACACCATGTTTTGATGTGATAATACAAATTAAGTGCACCAAACATATTTATAATCATGTTTGTGGTAATTTCCCATGCTCCCTGATCCACTTTTAGATGCACAATCACCCGATGGTGGTGCTCCTATAAAAGCATTGTGTCGGTGCTTTTAATTTTGCACCATCGTACAATGCACTGATACATATTAAGTGCAATGAACAAATTTATAATTATTTTTCTATATATTTCCTATGCTCTTTGGTGCATTACCATATTTACATACACATCATGGTGATTCTTTTCAGTAAGCATCGTGTTATGGTGCTCCTAAACATATTAAATAGATAATCAAGATTTATAATAATTTTACCAAAATTTCCTGCACAACTTAATGTGATTATGGATGCATCAAGATGGTTCTTTCATTGTTTACCAAGAGTACTATGTATGGTGCATTATTTTAAATTTAGTAGCACCATCATTTTTGGTGCTCTTAAAAAATATAATGCACCAAGTACAGTGTGTCATTGTTGTTAAAATAGTCACACTGACAAATTATGTAACTTTTTTTTGCAAAAAGAATTCCGTTCAATATTGAAAGAATATTACACTTAGTAATCTACTACATATATTGCTTTTTGAGAGGATATATTTCATGATGATATTTGTGTGAGTTAAGGACAACCACAACAACTGCAAGTTGACCCCTATAACTTTGATTGAAGATGGGAGGCTAGGAAGAGAGAGAGGGATTTATTTCCTCATTCTATTACACCTCAAAGTCACCATCTTTTGTTGGATGTTGGCCTCCTCAAATTTTATGAGAATGATAACTCTCTTGGGGGGGAGTTGAGTTATTGATAGAGTTGATTCTTCACAAGGATCATGGCAGGTAGGCCTTGTTGACGGGTTTGAATGGCCTGTCAAGCAGGTAAGGGAGAACGCCCGATGACAGGTCCCATTTAGACCTACTCTTGTTTGGTGTGGAATTTATGATGAGTATATGGGCCTTGTTGTCGCTCAGAATTAAAAGAATAAAAAGGGGAAAGAAAATGGACTACCCACTAAATAGTTCTAATTAATCCCAAGAATAATCTAAATAAAAGTAAACTAATCTAATCTAACTACTTCTAATTTATCCCGAGAGAAAAACTAATAGATGAACACAACTTAAAACAATACTTTGATAGCAGAAATAGTTCATGGCATCCAAAAGCATGTTATAAAAATAATATTAAATAAATCATCCCAAATAGTTGATGAGGATACCTATAAAATCATCCATGCACTCATTAGAAATCACAACAACATAAGAATTCTAGATACCAAACACAAAAATAGTTCACATGATCAAATACCAAGAAAACTTAAACCACAATGCTAGTGTAGAAAAGTCCCACAAGCATTTCCAAATAGTTATGAATTCAAAATGTCTTCTTCTCTTTATTAACTCAAAAGTAATATGATGCAACCCCCCTCCCCTTCCGGGCTTTTGCGACCTCCCGGTCCTTGGATCATTCCAATAGCTAAGTCGCATCGACTCTTCGGGCTCCTGAATGAACCCACATCAATTATAAATAGGCCCCTTTTCTTCTTTGGCACAGGTCCTATGACACCCACACCCTCTGTCTACGTGTTTTGGTGCTCTTTAGTTCACTGGCACTAGCTCCTTTTCACTAGCCCCTTATTCATATGTCCCTAGGCTGTGCCCTTGTGCTAATGCATGATTGCGGGCACGAGAAAGAGTGGTTTCAAACCAACCCGCTTTTCACCCCGCAATCCTCCTCGTGCTGCCACGTATCCTTCACTAAAACAATGGTTGAAATTGAAACCCGCTCAAGGAGTATTATCGTTCGAGCATGTCCTGGCCCCGCAATCCCTTCTGTCCATCGATTTTATGCCTCATGATCAATGATTGCTATCGAATCTCCTGTTCCAATATTCTTTCCTTCTTCCACGCGTTTCCCCAGATCTCTACGATCTGTCGACACGTAACTCCCCTCTAGATAAACGACTATCGTTGACTACGCCTTTCCGGCCTTCGGGAGTTTCAACTATCAACTCCACTCTCCTCTGTGTGGCAATCTCCTGGAGTGGAAGATATGTTGCCACTCGTCTTCTTGTATCTATGACCAGGATCTCCTCCGTGAGTCCAGCCTTTGAGTATCTCAAATCTCAAATCCTTTTTCTTCTCCTCAAATACACAGAATCCTGCCATGTCTCTTCCTGATCTGACAGATATAAATCACTTTGGGACTTTACCCAAAGTTCTCAGATCTTCTCCACGTCTCCTCTCCTGATCTGACGACTATCAATCACTTTGGGTGATCTGACGGTTATCATCTGCTTCGGCTCTTCGGACTTCACGAATCTCAAATCTCAACTGAGAGATTCAATACAATTTTCCCAGAGCTTGCGATATAATGTCGCGTGTCCACCTTCACATTGACGACTCTTGTCATTTCTGGGACTTCGGTCTTTGACAATTTCAAATCTCAAACTTCTCCTTCACGTTCTCCTGGAGTGCTTTCTCCCAGAGTTCACGATCTTTCGCCATGTACCCCTTTCTGGAAATGACGATCCATATTTACTTCGGGTCTTTGGGTTTTGGCTATTTCAATTCTAAAAACTGAAATTCCAGTGTAACCTTCCCCGGAGCTTGCGATCTGGTGACAAGTGTCCCCTCGCAGATTGACGACTCTCGGTTCTTCGGCTGTTCGGCCTTCGGGTGTTTCAACACTTCAACCTCCGCCTTCCCCTGGATATTTCAACCTATTGACATGTATTCCCTCTGGATCCAATGGTCCAGATTCGTTTCGGCCCTTTGGCTCTCCGTGCTTCGGGAATCTCAAGTTTCAAACTTGTCTCATCCTGAACTCACGATATCTGACGGCTTGGATTTTCTTGGTCGATCAATGACTGAGATTTCTTTTCGAGCTTCCGGCTCTCCGTGCTTCGAAAATATCAAGTCTCAAACCTTGAGAGATTCTCTCCCCTATGCATACAGGTGTTAAGACTCATGCACCTTCCTCTGATCAGACGACTGTCGATCCTTCATGCTAAGATCCAACGGATGGGATCCGTTCTTTCCTCTGTGCTCCCTCTGTTCACTGAACTCAAATCTGATGGTCCAGATTCCTCCTCACAACCAATCTGATGGATTTGGTCATTACTCCTCTTAAGATTTAGACTTCTATCAACTTGGAAGACTTATTCACGTCCAAATATCTCGGCCTTTGAACTCTCTCTTGCGAACCTGACTCTTGGTCCCGCTTACGCTCTTACAATGTTATCTCTCCTTTGATATTTCAGACTTAGAATAAGTCTAACTCCTATGCATTCTCTGCGTTATCCCTTCTAAGCTTGACCTCCTCGAAGGTTTCAATCTCCCACCTGCTCCTTGCGTTTCTGGGATTTTTTCAAACTCAGATCCGAAGGATATCTTCAAAAGAAATTCTTCTCACCCTCCTGGCGTTCTCCTGGCTTGATGCACACCTTGCAGATATTTTCTTCATAGTGTGTTAAGTAACTCTGTTTCTTACCGAACTCAACACAAATTTATTTTGTGCACACTTACATTGGCTCAATTCCCACCTGGCATAACTCGACATAGTTCTCAGTAACTCTCCTTTTCTATGAACTCGACAAAGAGTTCTTCCTGTGCACTCCTTGCACTTCCGTTGATGAAGGTTCAACAATATCTCTCCTGAGCTTCCTTGAGGTTAACTCACCTCTGTCAATGCACCCTTTGCGGACTATGTGCATACCTTGCACTTTTGGAACTCAAATGAGAGAAACAATTGAAACTCATTCAATACTTCATCAATCTATGCATTCAAACATGAAAATGCATAAAAACATATAAATCATACATATACATAAACATACGATATACAGGAAAAACTACTTTTCTATTATCTTTGTGTGTCTATATAGATGATTACAAAAATTGGACTGTGATAGAGTCCCAGTTCTCTCAAGCTCTCTCCCAGAAATTCTAAGACCTCCTAAGGCCTCTCTATCATTCTCTCCTCTCTCTCTACTAATTACAAAAGAGGGCTCTATGAGCTTAATCCTCTTCGACTCCTTAGTGCCATTACTATCTCAGCTACGACACCATACTCTTACGACTACATTCCATAAATGTTTACCCAGACCTAACTATGATCTGTGCCTACTACAAGTAACCATTTAAGGAAATCCAACCACTACTGGTACAAAGGTATGGCCTGGCTCTTACAACCTTACAACACAAAAATCCGTATTGGATCATATTTCAAATTTAAAAAAATGGGAGGGTCGGTGCCTCTCCCTTTCTCCATTGCATGTCTACATGTTAGTGTGCTGACGCATTTTATGAGGTGGAGCGATGCTCCTGCATCATAATAGTACCATATTTCATTACAAAGGGAAAAAGTCCTCTTTACATTCAACTAGCTCCCTTTTATAAAACAAGAGAGACTCTTCAACTCTCGTGGCTATTCGATTGGTTTGCCCCCAATTTATTTTCACATTTTAGAAAATGTATATGTGGGAGTTATAAATAGAAGATGAAGATATCCCTGGGTGGTTACATTCTCCCCATGGAAGTTTACAAATGATATCTATTTAAGAATATTATTCACTATACCTGTTGTCTTCATCTTCAAAATTTCTTGAGTCGTTCTGGGCATTTCTAGCTTTGCCCTGCTGAATGAGATAATCCCGGCTTCTTCTCCTCTATCTCAAATTTGTATCGAGCTCTTTCTATTTCGATTTTGTTTCATGTAGCTTGAGATATGACCGTTTGAAGTCTACATAGTCGGTTCTTCATCTGAATTTGGGTTCCTTATGTTTTTTGCATTTTTGGACCATTTATTCTCTTAATCTGCTAGCATTTTCGAATCTATCATGTTATTCTCTTCTCTATATTTCCATCGAGCCATCTTGGGCCTAATTTTGTTGCTCGTAGCTTCGAATATGGCTTCCTGAAGTTTGCATTGCCATTTTTATCCCCGAATCTATGGTCTATTGTTTTTTGAGTTTTCTGATGTCTTATGTCATCCATATGGATTGGAGACCTCTGCCAATGCATTCTTTTTTCTGATACCTTTCCAAGGAGGTATCATGGACCCAATTCTGACACATGCAACAAAAGTTATGCCCATTTAAATATCGTCGCTCAACAACCATCAATCAAGCCTATGGGTTAATCTTGGCCATTGACCTTCAAACTACAAAAAGAAGTCTTACTTGCATCAAAAAGTTTGTCAATAGTGATTTAAATGGTTCATCCCCTATGGATATTTTGAATATGAATCTGGGCAGGCATGGGACCTGTGGCTTATAGTTCAATTTTAACTAATTTCCTCTTTTTTAAGAATTAGTAAAATAATTCAAAAATAAAAAATAACAAAATAACAAAATTATTTATATTATTCTACAATTATTTACAATTATTAAAAACAAAAATCTACTGCTAATCCTATGTTATCAAAGAAAATTAAAATTAACTAAACTAATTACCAACATTAATGTAAAAATAAATAAAAAATTACTAAGGTTAATAATGGTAATTACCCTATCCCCCTCTGGATTTGAACTTGTGACCTCCAAGGAAGAAAAACATGTTTTTAACCATTAGGCCAATTCATGTTGATTGTTTATCTATTCTACGAGAAACTCTTTAATCCATGAAAATAAAAAAA
>JASDQU010680841.1:0-19985 GCA_032191745.1 Picea mariana | reverse complement strand
GGATTAAAATAATTTCTTAAGAACTTCATAAATCACAAGACACAACCCAAGGTTGCATTGTATTGCTTTGTGTTTGTTGGTGTGGTTGTTATGTAAACCACATGCTAAAACATAGTATGGAATCATATCCTCTATTTAAGGTTTTTTAACCACCTACAACTTGATTTTTCCTTGATTGAGTTGATGGTTGAACCTACAACTTGATTCCCAATGTGTTTGAATCATTGGTTAATGACATAGGCTTCTACTTGGTCTAAACAATACGCAACAACCTAGAATAACATTGTATACTCTATACTAGGGGTAGATAATACCACCTATAACCACTCCATTGATTAATTGTGCCACATTCTTTAAAACACAACACAACCATACATTCTTAAGCCAATGCACATCAATAGTTACCTAAAACCATACTCATAAGAGGATATGGATATATATTTAATGTTTCATGGTTTAGTGATTATAATGAATGGTAGAAGTGTTGTGTTTATTGCATGTTGATTGGATATATAATGAATGGTGATGTGTTGTTGATTAATTGTTTGAGTGAGCATTTAAGATATGTAGATTATGATATTTAGCTAGCATAATAGAATTGCAAAGTGAACTTATTTTTCCATCATTGGCATTAGTATTGGCATTGCAAGCAAAAACATCAAGCCTTGAAACCAAATCCATAGTAGATTCATTCATCCTAGTTGATGAATTAATGTTGAGAAGATTGAACTCAATTTTATAGTGATTGCAAAGACCTACATTGTTTATTCCAAAGAGAAGAATATGTTTTTTCCAAAATGGACAAGCCATAGGATTACMATTTATGGATCATATTGGTATTAGAGCCCAAGTTCAAAAACATGATGAACAGCCTATATGGTAAGTACTCGTCATGGATACCAAGAAAGCATAAAAYCATCCCTACAAGGTCTAGAGAGGAGTATAAAACCAATAATGGTGGGAATTCTCATGAAGAACATGACAAAGATGATCCAAAAGTAAAATTTTTACTCTGTTGGAGCATAACATTGTTGCATTAACTAAAATGGTAACACAATGACTAAAAATGAAGGATAAGGGAGGACACTTAGTAGAGACTGATAATTAAGAGGAAAAGGTTGACCCAGCAGATTCCAAGGGAGAGAAGTTTGACATTGAGGTAATACAAAATATCTTCCTTCATATTCCAATACTCCATTTAATGTTGAAGAAAAACTTGAAACTCCCACTTATGATGGTCAAGTTAACACTAAAAACGTGAGTATCTAGCTGAAACAGTTGGAGGTTTATTTTGGCCTTATCAAATAAAAGAAACACAATAGATTTATTTTTCCCATTTGAAAATGTCTAGACATGCTCTATTATGGTGGGATAGATAGGTAGATTCATTGAGGATAATAAAAAATCTCATGGTTACAAAATAAGAGGATTTCAAGGAATTGTTGAAATTATAGTTCTATCCCATAGGCTATAAAGAGGGAAAATTCATGAAATCGTTATAACTTCGGCAAGAACAAGGACAAAGTGTACACAAATACACATTTGAATTATGTAATAAAGACATCATGATGAGTATCTTTGAAATATCTTGGGGTAGTGACGAAGTACCTTGGAGGATTATTCAACCATATTCAAAGGAAATTACATTTTTTTATTGTGAAAATCGTAGATGATGAGAGAAAGAAAACTCTCTATATTGAGTTGGAATACAAAAAGGGGTATCTACAAAAGGACAAAGAAGAGACTGACAAGACCAAAGTAAAAAGGATTGCAGCCACAACCCAAAAGGGAAAATATCCCAATAGGGAGTGTAAACACTATGATGTAAATGTGAACATAGATGAGAAGTGCTAGAAAATTCATCTGGAATTGCATCCAAAATGGTATAAATCCAAGAAATGGGAAATAAAAACTACCAAGACAAGAAATCAAGCTAGAAATAACCTCCATTGTAAATGAATCCATAGTATGCACCACATTGAAAAAAGGAAGGGTGAGTGGAGACATGTATCCAGTATTCCAAATCAAGGTAAATGCTTTGTGTGATAGTGGTTCTTGATGTTATTTGATTTCTAAATCCCTAGTAGATGAGCTTGGTCTATAAACTTATGATCTAATACAACCATGTTCATTGGATTGGATCCAAGATAAATTTTCCATAAGAATCACTAAGAGATGCAAGATTAGGTTTTCCATTAATGTTGATTATTTTGATGTAGTAAAATGAAAAGTGTGCCACTAGATGTATGTGAAGTGATGTTTGACAACTCAAATTTATGAGATAGGGATGTCACTTTCTATAGGAAAGAAACACATATTTCTTGGTTAAATGTGGTAAGTCCTACCTCATAAAATCACACAAAGGGGGAGGAATATTGTCTCTTGTAGTGAAAAAATAAGGGCAGACAAGAAAACTTATTGAGATGAACAAGTAGGCATTCTTCATTAATGGAGGACTTGGGGGGGACAAGTGAAGGCATTGTGCTTCCATATTCTTCATGGATTATCCATTGGGGACAAAAATACTCCCAATGGGTAGGTGTGATTTGAAACTTATCTACAACAAACATCAGATGGTTAATGGATTAGCTCAATGCAAATCACTCATTAAAACTAGAAGTTTTGATTATGAAAGTGAATATTGTGGCTACAAAAATCGATGACAATGTTGGAGGATGTGGTTGATATTGTGAAGGGTCTCATGCTAGTTCAATAAACTAACACTCTCCTTTAAAGTGTTGACTACCAATATAAGCACCAAAAACTAAAAAATTAAAGAAAATACACAAATAAAAGGAACTCTAGTTGGAACATTGCCAAAAAAAGATAAGGGGAGAGGAAAATCTCTACAGTTAGAGAGATGAAGATACATGGACGCCTAGCCTTCCATCTACTCACAACAAAGCCAACATTACTTATAAACCCAAGCAAAAGAATTGAGAAGGGGTTCTTTGCAATAGAAGGGGAATATTGAGTATTTCCTATGAATGCAATCCGTAATGTTCCAAAGAACTAAAACACCATTGTAATTCTGCAATTACTAAGATATAAAGAATAAGTGTATCCATTTGATGTTGGAGTTTTTCCTTTGATTTTTCTCTAGGGTCAAATTTATTTCTATTATGGTTATTTTTGTGATTGTGGTTTTATATCTTCCTGTTTTGTTCTAGTGGTAATTAATCCCAACACCCATGAACTTATTGCTTAATCAAACCTCCCCAACACTAGTATTGATTGCAAGGATTGTTGGGTTGTCTACACAACACCATTTTTACTTGCAATTTTCTCAATATTTAATTCATACCATCATCCACACATTTAATTATCAAATCAAATACCCACAAAATTAATTTCTACTTGTTGGAATTATCGGATGGAATACACAACCTCGTCATTGGTTTTCTTGATTACTAGATTAAAATAATTGCTTGAGCACTATGTAAATCAAAAGAAAAAACCCAAAATTGCTTCATATTCCATTTATTTGTTCATTGGCATAGTTACTTGCTATGTAAAGCATGTGCTACAACACAGTATGACATGGTATCTTTCATTTAAGCTTTGTTAACCACCTATAACTAGATTTATCCTTGATTGAATTGTTGGTTGAACTGATAACACGATTCTTAGATGAATCATTGGTTAAGACCATAGGATTGTTCTCATAGTAAACCATATGCAACAACCTAGAATAGAATCATATACTTTATATCAAGCATAGGGAATACCACCTACAACCGTTCCTTTGATCAATTCAACCACATTGAACCTCAAAACACAGTGATATGCATAAGAGGATATGGATATATATTTGATGATCAATGGTTGTGGTTATTACAATGGAATGTAGAAGTGATTTGCATCTTTCTTATTTTTTGGATATATAATGAATGGCAATGTGTTTTTGATCTTGTGTTTGAATTTGAACATTTAAGATATGCAGAATTTGTTATTCAGCTGGCATAATAGAATTGTAGAGTGGATTTTTTTCCATCATTGGCATTACTATTGGAATTACAAGAAAACAAACCAAGCCTTGAAACCATATCAAGAGAAAATCCATTCATCCTAGTTGATGAATTCATGTTAAGAAGCTTGAACTTAGTTTTATACTGATTGTAGAGACCTACAACTTTAGTTCTAGAGAGAATCATGCAGTCGATGAGATGGAAAAGACATAGACTCACCATTTATGGATCAATGAATATCCCTATGGAAGAAGGAGGGGATGTATGATTGACATTTACAAGTACACATTTAGATCATATTGTATGATTGATTTACTTGGGTTCTTATTTTCATATGAATCCTCACAGGGAATGATTTTCTGAATATGAAAAGTATAATGGAGGTGATTCCTTCTTAGGAAATGAATAGAAAACCAAAATCATAGGATGTGGAAAGGTCAAGTTACTGCTCAAACATGGAAGGGTTAAAACCCTCCCTAGAGTTCTACATATTCTTGGGTTAGCCAAAAGCCTAATATTTGTGAGTAATATGAAATATGAATGTGTGCATACTATATTTGAAAAGGAGGCATGCAATATAATTCAAGGAACAATGGTGTCGGCATATGGAGTTTGGATTGGAACATTGTACAAGCTTTCAGAAATATTCGGAGAAACCATGGTATTTTCATTCATTTGTCAATGTTTCAAACCCTAAAGTGTTGATGATTTCATCTATGTGAGACATTCTCCAGCTTAAAAACCTGTGAGATGTGGATCATTGCAGTTATGTGAGTCTTTCTCCAGCTTAAAAACCTGAGAGAAATCCCCTAAGAAGGGTATGTGGTTCCTACCTAAGATAGAGCATGATCGTAGATATGACCTCCTTCATTCAAAGAGTTGAGAAGAACTCCAGATGATTATCTAGTGGGAAAGGCGATATGTTGAGTTAGATGTGCCTGTGGCTGAGCACAAGGTGAACGTGTGAAATCCCAAAGTTCTGGCTACATCGTCATGTGAACAGAAATGAAGATGATGTATTAGCCTCCTCTGAGCAGCAAAGTTGACAAGAAAATCCAGGTGATTCTCCTGTGTGAGGTAGTGGGAAAGAAGATATGTAGATTGAACGTGCATATGGACGAGCACAAGTGAACGTGTGAAGAAGTGGTTCTTCTATGTAATGCAATGATCCAAAGATATGGACATCCCTATGGATGTGTCCCTAGTGGATGAGCACTAGTGGGTGTATCATATCCCTTGATATATTGTTCAAGAGTCATATCTTCATGTAACCCTAATTGTAATGTAAAGGGAACAGGTCAGCCCCACCTTAATGTGATTAGTAATAAAGTTAAAATATAATTAATCTGGTTAATATTAATTATAAATTGACTTAGAGAGGTCGGCCTTGTTGTGCCAATAGACACTTGTGTTGATAGGACAAGTCTAATATAAGTAAAGGAAGATTCGCCATTGTGGAATCATATCCTTCACACAAGTTTGAAAATTTCAGCAAGTATATTCTCTTGGGAAAAGTGCGCACCTCTCTTGGGTGATAGACTTATAGGGTTTGAGCACTCTCTTGTGAGCTAAGTCTTATTGGTGGTGAAGGTATTTCTATTGAAGATTATAGCAAAGGATTTGGATGGGTTTTCTTCCCTTGTTGAGAAGGGTTTCCCAAGATACTTCTTGTGTTCTTGTGCATGGTGTTTCTTCTTGTGATCTTGGATGTTGCAACATAATTGTTTATGGTTAATAAAAATGAAAAATTGAAATGAACTACATTATTAACCTAGCTTATTGAAAAATCAACATGAAAATGGATCCTGATATGGACCTGAAACCTCAACAAACGAATGAATATATTGTGGTTTCTCTGAATATTTTTGAAAAACAATTTCACTGGAGAAATATTATTAATCGGATTGTACAAGTTGTTGGGAAGTACAGTCATTGATGGGTGTAATAATTGTGTTATTCTTGAGGTGAGAATATAAGCAAACAAGAACCCTATTGTCCCTATAGAAAAGGAAATGTTTTGGTATCAAATATTGGGACATATTGAATAGAAGGGCCTTTGAATTTTGTACAATAAAGGTATGGTTGAAGGAATTTTGTATTGCTTCTTAGATTCTGATTTCTTTGAACATTTTGTTTATGGTAAATAGAATAGAGTGAAATTCCCTACTAGTGATAAAAAAGAATAAGGGATTTTGTAGATACATAGTGATGTGTTTGGTATTATGTATTTTATACATAGTGTTGTGTTTGGGACCATGCATGTTCCATCATTGGCTAAACATTTATACTATATATTATTTATAGATGATTTCTTGAGCAATACAGGGATATATCTCCTCTAGTGGAAATCTAAGGTTTTTGGTAAATTCAAAGTGTTTAAGGCTCTTGTGGAAAACAAAAGAAAAAAGAAGATAAAGGTGTTGATGATAGATAATGGTTGTGGAAATGAAATCAAGGGATTATGTAAGAAGTTCAAAATAGCAAGGAAAAATATGACTCCATACACGCCTCAATAGAATGGAGTTGTGGAAAGAATGAAAAATATATTGATAGAAAAGGAAAGGAATATGCTAAGTGGAGCCAAATTAACACGAGTTCTAAGAAGAGAAAGTGAATACTACATATTACCAAGTAAATCGATCACCTACATAATATTTGGTTGATAAAAATCCACATGAAACATGGAGTGGTAAGAAACCTCTCTTGAACATATCATATTTTTTGGTTTTGATGTTGATGTGAATGTTCTAAAGGAGAAAAAGAGTAAGTTGAACAATAAAACAAAAATGGTATATTTATTGGTTATAAAGATGGTGTAAAAGGTTATAATGTTTGGAACCCGTAAACAAGGAGCATTGGCATATAGTCGATATGTGATCTTTAGAAATATTAAAAGTGCTCTCAATTAGGAAGAACAACCAAAAGAAACAGAACCAAAAAGGATGTAGTTCAAGTTAAAAGATAAAGAATATAAGTCAATGTAAGATTATGAACCAAAATAGGAGGATACTTAGACCCCGATGTTGAGTATATCGACATGATAAACAAATCAAATAGAAAGATATAGTCCACGTAATTTTTGTTTTGATTTTGTTTTAACTTCCCCTCGTGATGGTGTTAGAACTAAGGGAGGTGGTGGATGCAAAGAAGGTTAATTTTGGAAGAAGACCACAATTGAATAAATGGAGGCTTTGGCCAAAAATGTGACATGGAATTTGGTCATATTTATTGTTGGAAGAAAACTAGTTGGTAGAAAATGGCTATTTAATAAGTTCAATGTTGAAGGTAAATTGGAGAAGTACAAAAATTTCCTAGTAGAAAAATGATATTATTAAGTGGAGAGAATTGATTTTGGTGAGGATTTATTCCTTGTTGCTAAGTTGACTTCTATTAGATTTATTTTTTCTAGCACTACTACATTTGAACTTGAAGTAGAGAAAGTGGATATGAAGGCAACATTCATACATGGGGATCTCAAAGAATAAATATATATGTCATAGCCACAAGGTTTTACAACAAAAAAAGGGAAGGAGGACTTGGTGTGAAGGTTGAAAAAAATCCCTTTCGGGCAAATGGGTATTTAAGAAGTTCATTGTAGATGGTAAAGTGGAGAAGTACAAAACTTTCCTAGTAGAAAAATGAAATTTTGTGTGGAGGGAATTGAGTTTGTGAGGTTTTATCCCTTGTTGATATTCTAACTTCTATTAGATTTATTTTTTCTATAGTTGTTTCATTTGAACTTGAAGTAGAGGAAATGGATGTGAAGACAACATTCCTACATGGCGATCTAGAAGAAGAAATCTATATGTTGCAAAAATAAGGTTTTATCATGAAAGGAAAGAGGGACTTGGTGTGAAGGTTGAAGAAATCCCTTTCAGGCTTGAAGCAAACACCAAATATGTGGTGCCAAAATTTTGATACATATGTTTTTCAACTTGGTTTTTCATGAAGCAATGTTGATTATCATGTGTACACCAAATAGGATGGTGATCACTTTGTTATTATGGTGTTGTATGTTCATGATAAGTTGTTACTTGGAAATAATAGGTAAATTTTCAAGGATGAGAAGTCTCAAATGTTGTTTCAATTTGATATCAAGGATCTTGTGTTGTAAATATTATTTTGGACACTAAAATTAAGAAGGATCATGAAACAAGAGACTCTAGTTGAATCAAAGGGAATATGTTGAGACAACATTACATAGGTTTAATATGAAGGAATGCAAACTAGTCAARACTCATATTCCTATGGGTGTAATGTTATTTGCATAATAGTGTTTGAAGRCACAAGAAGAGGAATAGGATTTCATGCTCCATACCAGACTAGACATTTCCCATGTAGTGGTAACTTTGAGCAAATATATGTCAAAACCTAGGAAGGGACATTGAACTAGCGTAAAGAGGATTTTCAAATATTTTCCTAGCACATTAGATTATGAAATATGCTACCAAGGAATCCCCAAACCCACAAAGAATTGGATGTACAAGATTTTGTTGATGCAAACTGGGATGAATATCTTGATTGACTAAGATCCACAAGTTGTTATGTGTTAAACCTGTTTGGTGGATCATCTACTTGAATGAGAAAGAGGTGGATTTTAGTTTCCTTCTCATCTACTAAAGTTGAGTACATGGTAGCCACTCATGCAAGTAAGAAATCCATATGGTTACAAAGATAGTGTTTAGATGTTGGGTTCATATAGAGAGTTGTAAGGATAGATTGTGATAATGAAAGTGCAATATTTATGAAAAAGAACCATGCTTATCATTTTAAGACAAAGCATATTGCAGTACAATTCCATTTTATTAGAGACATGTTTAAAGATAAGAAGGTATTACGAAAATTTGATACCTTGAAAGTGCCATAGATTTGTTAACGAAGCTTGAGTATTGGGAAGTTTTATTGATGTAGGGAATCAAATGGTTTAGTTTTCCCAAGAAACTAATCGTGTGATTGTGTGGGCCTCATTGTAAAGTAGTCAACCAATGCAAGATTGTTGGATGTGCCGTATTATTTTCAAGTATAGAGTGTGCACCTTGACATGTTTTTGTGGGGCCTATTATAATTGTATTTATGAGTTTTGGGTGGTTTCAACCCATGGTTTTATACCCATTGTAAGCTAATATTGCTAAACAAATTCGGGTTGAATAAGGATATAAAATTCCTATATATTATATTGAATTTCTTTTATTAATACCATGAAAAATATAGGTGTGCTTCTAAGTTTGTTGGTTTTCTCATTTAAGGGTTTACAAGATAAATATTTGTGTACATTGTATATATGTGTGATTGTTTCTTCTTGTTTTAATATTTTGTTAGCATTGTCTTTCTTGAATAGGTTTACCAAACTCTTCATAAACATCATATTCTTCATTATAAAACCTTTTGAATATTTCGTAAGTAAATTTCCTCCAGTGACATGAAAGTATGTTACATTTTCGGCCCACCATGTTAAATTTTCATCAACCCAACACCCCTCAATTTATTTCATAGAAAATACCTTGTTGTAATAAACGTATTACGTAGATTTATTTAATAAAAAACATAGCTAAGTTTTAACAATTTACATAAATAAATCAGTGGAAGAAAAACATGAAACCAAACACATTTGCACATGTAATATCTGGATAAATACCCTTGGAAAAACCCCTAAGTGAAAACTAGTACTGTGATGGTTTTATTATTATAAAATGTGGGCTCCCATCCTGGGATAATGGCCTCTCTAAGGAAAAATACAAATAATAAAAACAGTTGATCACACCTCAAGATCTGTCCTTCGATATTGTTGGCCACTACTCCTTTGTTGTCCCTTGCTCCCTTCCTCATGCCCTGCCCTGCAAACTTGGATGAAATTACTTCTCCACCCAATCAATGATATCTCACTCTATGTGTGTCTCCTCTTCTCACCTTAGATTCCTTTTATAATATTGATTTTACCTTAAATCCAAAACCCTATATCTCCAAAGTGATCAATGGTTGATATTAGATCTCACCACTTTAGATCAATGGATAGGATTTAATTTAATTCACTATTGCCAAATACTTAGGAATTTAATTAAATTAAACTCACATTAATTATAAAAAGGAATTCATTTTAATAATTACTTTATTAAAGTGAATTTCCTAAACCTTGATAGGTATTAATGATGAATTCCACATGTTAGACACAAAACCAATGTGGAAGTACTTGTTTGATGCTACAAACATCAACACTCCCTCTTAGCGAGGAAGCTACTTCTCAAAGAGACACCTAGAACTGGTTCTCCCCATTTACCTTGGCATAATGTCGCACACATCATCTTGTACTAAGGCATCCTGCTACTCCTACTAAATGTTTTCCTCCTCAATGACATAACATATCAGTGCCCTAAAGTTTGGAAACTTCATCAAAATCCTGCTCTCCCTCAATGTGTTCCTAGGAGCCTCAACTTGCTCTTGAGAATCCATCAATATCATCTCATACCAATTGGGATTCCTGACAGAACAGGAAGTGGATAACTCCCTCTTCTCATTTGAAGGTTGTTTCCCCACATTAGAAGTATGTGAACTCTACTCACCCGTCAAAGCCTCCTACTCCCCATCCTTTATCACTAACATCGATCCATGATCCAATATCCCCTTGAATACACCTATATGCTTTCCCTGCAACCTGTATACCTTTCCCTATATGACACCAATGCTTATTGTTGTGTTATGGATAGCTCCCTTTGAATGTATGATAACTTGTTTGTTCTAAAACAAGAATGAAAAACCCTTGTCCTCCAAAGTTGATACTAAGAGAAAATTCATCTTTAGCTCTGGGGAATACAACACATATTCCACCTCCAGAGAACCTCCTAGCTCCAGATATAACCTAACTATCCCAACTCCCTTTACATCACACTTGGTGTTAGTTCCAAGCTCCACATGTAGATCTGAGTCCATCTCTGACCAACTGGTGAACAAATCATGTGTCCCTGTCATGTGACGAGAAGTCCCACTATCCATGAACCAGGAACTACCAAAAATTGTGCTATAAAGACAAGATACTAAGAAGAAATCTTTCTCTAAATTCTTAGAAAACTCCTTGACTTGAGTTTTTGCAAATGTTTCTACTTGTTGAGACATACTCTTCCCTTTCTTCAATTTAGGACACTATGAAGCATAGTGGCCACTCTTGTGGCACACAAAGAATTTCACTTTTCTTGGATCCTTCTTATTTTCATCATGTGGAGTTGACTCCCCACCTATATTCCCCTTGCTCCTCCTTCCCTGACTAGAAAGATCGATATTCTCATCATCACCAACCTCTTGTTGGCCTGCTAGATATTCCTTTTGAATGTCCTCTTGGATGAAATCATCGCATATATTGTCAAACTTGGGAAGTGTATCTTGTGCCATAATTTCCTTGATGAATAGGGTCCGTGGATTAGAAAAACCATTCAGGGCCATCCTCACTAACTCTTCATCTATCACAACTTCCCCCGCAACTTCCAACTGATCACATACCTGAGTGATCTTGGTGAAATAACTATATAATTTGGTCATCTTGGTGTCTCTTATCTTTTCCCTCAACACCATCTTCCTATTTGCATTACTTCTCTGGAAAATATTCTTCATAGCTACAAACATCTCCTTGGATGACTTCTTCTCAAATAGATGAGGAAATAAATGATCCTTCATTGCATATAAGATGATCCTCCTGACTTTCACGTCCTTCAATTCATGGCAATCCAAGTCCTTTGGATCCATCAATGGGGTCATGGTTATGTTAGAAAAATCCCACAACCCATTCTCCATGAGAATCAATGTGAACCTTGCTTTCCAAGGTATGAATTTCAATGCACCCTTTATCCTATCCTCAAACCTCAAACCAGTTGCGGCCATATCCAAATCAAAATTTTAACAAGAAATACAAGCTATTGAAAAAATGTGTCTTGTCCTTCAGGCACAGTAAACCAAAGAGTTATGTGATTAGTCCTTCAAGCACCAAGTTGATCTGATCTCCTTCATCTTCCCATATCCCTACCCAAAATTATTCCATTGCACAACAAGCCACCCAACACAGAAATTTTGTGTTTCCCGGATCTGTTTTCAACTACCCAGACTCTTCTTCCCATTGCCTGGATCTATTTCCTATTGCTCAGATCTCCTTCCTGTTTCTCGGACCTCCTGCATGTTTCCTGGACTTGGTGCACGCTGCCCAGACCTACTTCTCATACCCTCTATGTTCTTCCTGAGTCTACATATACCCTATGGATTCCCGCGACCTACCCTATGACTGCTCCTGGTAGCAATTGTCCTGTGTCTATGGATGGAAGCTACCCCATGGCCTTTTGATTGGTGGTTGTTTTTGCAGCTACCCCATGACCCAACACTCTCTCCCAGATCCATATCCACCTCCTTGAATGTAAACTAGTCCTCTCTAGCAGCCTTCTCTAGCTCATGACCTCAAAAAACTACTAGCACTTGTTTCCTTTCACTCCACATGACTATATGACAAATTTGTAGTCCATACATCATGTACAACTGCTATCTTTCTTGTTCTTCTTGCAAACTGCAAAAAAATAAAAAATAAATTGTTTATGCAAAAATTACAATCTATGCAACCTAGTTTCCTTTTTAGAGTCTCAACTCTGATACCATGTTAACTTTTCATCAACCTAGAACCTGATAATTTGTTTCCTAGCAAATACCTTGTTGTAATAAACTTGTTACACAGATTTATTGAATAAAAAACAGGACTAAATTTTAACGATTTACATAAATAAATCAGCGGAAGCAAAACAAGAAACCAAACACATTTGCACACACAATTTTTGGGTAAATACCCCTAGAAAAATCCCTAAGGGAAAACCAGTATTGCGATGATTTTGTTATTATAAAATATGGGCTCTCATCCTAGGATAATGGCCCCTCTAAGGAAAAATACAAAACAACAAAATAGTTTATCACACCTCAAGATATGTCCTTCGATCTTCCTAGTCACTACTCCTTTGTTGATCCAGATTTATGTGGGGAATAAATAAAATATAGAAATATGACAGAAATGTAGAGATACAATACTACTCATTTTTCATTAATGAACGAAATATTTAGGAAATGTTAAAATGCAAAGTGAAATGAACTCACTAGATGTGACGACTACACACATTTGCAAGAAGATGATTACAGTGAGGCCAAAAAGTTATTTTAACATAAAAAATCAATGATAAAACCCCAAACATCCAAAACCCTAACCCCAGAAGATAAAATGTCAAATGGTTTGTGGGCCCCGATGTGGTTAGTTGATACGTCAACTTCCCGGCGACATTACTTTTGCATACGATCTCCATTTGAGGTGCCCATTAGCCCATTGAAAAGGTCTAGATAAGGAGTACACAATTCAAATGGCCCACTAGATTTATTTAACTATCTAATAAGTGCTTCTGGGAAAAAAAATGTTGTTTAGGGCCTCAAAATGATACTAGAAGTTCAGGACCCAAAAAACCACAGAAAACCTACCAAGATGGAAACTATATTTTGAGCCAATGAAATAGGTGGGTGGTCACCGATGTCCATCTGTATCAGTCCTCCCCCCTTAGGAAGAAATGGTATCCATTGCATTGAGTTCCCTTGTCAAATGGACAAACTTCTGTTGAACTTGACGTTTGGTGAGCCACTTTCCATGGTGGAGTAGATTCCCTTCTTTGACAACCTGATAGAGTTGGATCTTATATTAGTAGGTTCCCTTATACTATGTTTCCACTATCTAATCAACGATTTCTTGTTCCATGCAATCAGGATTGAGCTCTGTAGGTGTCAACTACTCTACCACTTTCGATTTGTCTAGTAGTGGTGGAAAATATGGCCAAAGGAGATCCACATTGAATACTGGGTGCAAGCCAAGGAATGCAGGAATACTTAACTCAAAAAAATTGTCGAAAATAGACTTGGTGATGGTGTAAGGTCCATAGTGAAGTGGACGCAACTTCTGATGGGGTCCTTTAAGGCATTCTTTCTGCAAATGCAACCAAACCTTGTCTCCCACCTGAAACTTTTGTGGAACTTGATGTTGATCATGGAACTACTTGTACTTAGTTTTAATGTATCTAGCCTCCAAGTTGAGTCTTGTCACTGCAAAAACAACTTATCTTGATAAATACAAATATAAAAATTCCCCATACATATAACAAAAAACCAAGGGGTAGGATACCCATAAAAATTATAAAAAAATAACCCATTGATTTACCCATGCATCTAATAGCATTTGTAAAAACATGAATGCATCCAGTAAGTACAAAAAACACACACACACCATTCAAATAATAATTTACACAGTGGAATAATCATAATAAAACAAAAGAACATGTATATGTTGATAAAACTTAATCAATTGGTTGTGTACAAAGGATGAACATTCCATCCATAAGAATTGTTGTTAAGTTTCTCTCAACAACAGGCCTCCCTTGAGATGAGGATATGATTCCACAAGGATATCATACCCTATTGGTTTTCCACTCTCCATATATAGTATCCCAAATCTCAGGTTCCAAACTCCAGCAACAATTCCATTCCACTATCTCTCTTCCCCACAACCTGCACAATCCAAGGAATGTACAACCTTGAATTATCTTAGTCCACCAGACTATAAAATTTGTTTAACAAGGATTCTAGTGCACTTAGTTGTCTAGGAATCTCTCAGTTGGGGACTCTAGGAACTCTCAGCTGCTTCAGGAGTGCTCACAACAACCTTCGCAAATTTCTTAAGCCATTTCCTCAGCGAGAAAACGCACTATAGGATTACAACCCATTTTACAGGTACATAGACCTCTTTCTCAGCATAAAACACATCCAAACCATGGCTTCCTTCAAGCACAACATGGTTGGTGCTCTTTCCATCCCTCATCTCCCCTCTTGCTTCCCAAAATATGCTTGAAAAAACTATCTACTTTGGCCATATAAATTTCCTTTTCCTCAATCCATTTGACTGCTTACTCAACCCAATGTTTATTGTACTTTATCCCCATGCTCCCAATAACTATAGCATGTGACTCCTCACACCCACCCTCTTACATGAGTTTAATTATTGGCTTTGGGAAAACTCGATAAAAAATATAAGGTTATACACAAGGAAAATAATTTCAAAAATGTGGGTTGGGTTAATACCCATGAATATTCCCCTTTTGACCCCTCTCCCTTGTGGAATCATATCCCCCCATCATTTTCATCCCTCTCGTATCAAAACCAGTGATTATTATTTCATTAATCATTTTAATGTATCACTTACATAGTTTGGCCATCGGCCATATTAATCCATATGGGCTCTTTTCCCCAAATAGATTGGCTCAATGGAATAAATCACATTTATACAATTACATTATAATTTGTGGGGATTAAAATAGGGGATGTTACATTCTCCTCCCCCTTATTTTTGCACTATCCTTAGTGAACAACACCATATGATGTACATACAATTACAATGATAAGCTCTACATACAGGCTCTTCGACCTAATATCACACACGCATTCCAGCCTAAATATAAATATATAGTCATTATGGCCCCAAAAACCATAAATACATAACCATGTGGCATTCTCCTATAGCCATCCTAATTTCCACTAGCTCTCTTCCTCTCAACCTACCCAAACCAAGGAATATATCCCCTTCACTACTCTCATCCCATTGGGTTGTACCATTCGTTTATCAGGGATGACCTAAGAAATCCCCCCCCCNACTATTCATTTATCAGGGTCTCTCTGGAATAGGTAACTAGGAATATCACTATTGGGAACTCAAGGGACTCACTTTTAGGAAAAATACCAATAAATAACTAGAAACAACCTTGTTGATGCAATGCAACTCATAGAGAAGTTCACTCTTCAAGCCTGGCAACCTGGTTCTTCGAAAGTGAAACTCACACATGAGTTCACTCTTTAGGCCCGACAACTAGGCTCTTCTCAAATCCTGACAACTTTCTTCTTCAGAATAGTTCGAAATATCCATAGTATTATTTATTACTAGTCAACATTTCAGATCCAAAACAGGATCCATCTTCAGGACACAAAGCTGAACAAATGAGAGGAGAAGAGCATCTTATAAATAAAAAAACAATAATTATCATCAATTAAAAATAAGGACGTCAACTCACAAAAAAGACAAAAAACTAAAAGTACATGAAAGCATTAATTGTAATGAAATTAAAAATAGTACTACTAGTGTTATTAGTTCTAATAGAACACTAGTAAACCACACAAACAAAGGAAAGTACTAAGCTAGGGTAAATAATACAGTTTCTTAGTATTATTTGTATTATTTGACCTAGATTTAGTACTTTCCTTTGTTTGAGTGCCTTTAATAATGTTCTATTAGAACTAATAACATTATTAGTATTAATTTTAATTTCATTACAATTAATGATTTCATTGATTTTTAGTTTTTGTCTTTTGTTGTGAGCCGACATCCTTATTTTTAATTGATGACCATCATTCTATGTTATTTATAAGTTGTCTCTGCCTCTCATCTCTTCGGATTTGTGTCTTGAAGACGAATCATATTTTGGATCCAAAATGTCGACCAATAACAAATAATACTATTGATATTCTGAACTATTCTGAAGAAAACTTTCACCACGTGAATCTTAATCAACTTGTTACTTCTTGTTGTACTCACCCTCTAGGGTCATGCATCCCTTTCACCGTTATACAGTTCCTCGGGCGATCTATCATTTGCCAAGGTGTTCTTACAAATATGAATTCCAACTCGCTTCTATACTTCCACTAACAATATGTAACATGTGGCAATGATACATCTACATCATATGCTTACAGTCAATATGAGACATCATCATATAATTTTCAATTATCAATTTTTCAAATATGTTTTATACGGGAAAACATAATCTCCCAAGCATGAGTTTTCTTCTCATCATGTTTGGATCTTGCAGTTGTAGATATTAGTCTTCCATATGGGATTACATCCCTACCATATCCAATACCATTCTCCCTGCAATTTTCTTAATTTTCATGCATCCAAACAAATTGTTATCACGACATAAAAAATTTCAATTATTAATTTGTCAAATCTATTTTATACAGAAAACTGAAATTTTCCATCCATGAGATTTTTGTTCATTATATTTGGCTCTTGCAGCTGTACATATCAGTCTTCTTCATGGGATTACACCATTGCAATATCCAATACCACTCTACTTGCAATTTTCTTAATTTTCACTCAACCAAATAGACTTTTGGTACTCATGCACATTTTTAGGAGTTCATGAAATGATCTCAAAATTGTATTTTACTAGAAATTCAATTATTCCCATCTCATGTTCATTTAAAAAAATGGAATTCAAATATTAATCATATCATCTAGAATGAAACTATCATTCATTGTACATGCATTATCAACACACCAAGATTTTCATAACACAATCAAACATTACCAATAAATAAAACCAGTGTCCCAATACCCATGGCCACATTTACACAATGCATCTTTGCATTGAGTCCATGACACCATATATCCATGTCATGTATTCCACCATGATGAGTTGAAAGGTATAGCCACATATCAACACATCATTCAAACTCTTCAACCCATACACAACACTAGTGATATAATTCTCTTGGTGCTCTCTTCTGTCAGCATAGAGGTTGCAGTTCAAACATCGATTATATAAGGGAAAACGATTATGCACTTGGATTGCACTATAGGCCTTCCATTTCCAACCACATCATGGCCTCACACATGGACATCTATAATGGAATTCATTGCTATAGCAGGGGTATGCCCCATGACTTGACTTGGTTATGAGATCATAACCAATATACCATAATATGCAATTAAATTTTACATAAATGCATTTAAACATCAATAAAATTTGTATATTCAAGGCCCTCTACCTTTACACACCAATTCCAACATTAAAATTTGATCGAGGGAACTCTTACCTCAATTCCCTTAAGCATGTATGCATCATAACAACCCCAAAACAATACTTGCATGGTTGTTACCAATTTACTTGATGTTACTTGTCCAGCTGATATTCTGGTGGAATCTTGTAGGCTTCCTTTATTAACCCTTCATCAACATCTTACAATCCTCCTTCATTTTCACATAGATGGTTATTATATGCATCATCATCATCAACAACATCTTCATCCATGCTATAAACAATTTTCGTGGATACACAATCCATCATTAGTCACATTCAAATATCATATTTGTGAATATATATATATATATATAGGCATGTTCATATGCAAAACATTCCCATCAATATGCACTAAGAAATTAATCACATCATGTTTATTTCATGTTCATGCATTAGATATTTCTTATATACATTCATGCATTACTTTCATTATTCACTCCAATGCATATTTATTTCAGCGTTATTTATTTCTTTTGTTATTGTGGATGGTTTTCTTTGAATTCCTATAGATCCTCACTACCCTATGCATTGTCATTCTTCACAATTGTCCACCATTGACACATATTCTGTGTTATGCACCTAGTTATGGCATTTCCTCAACGGGAAAACATACTATAGGCTTACAACCCATTTTACAGGTACACATACCTCTTTCTCAGCATAAAACACAACCAAACCATGGCTACCTTCAAGAACAACATGGCTGGTGCTCTTTCCAGAGCTCACCTCCCCTCTTTCTTCCCAAAATCTGCTTGAAAAAACTATCTACTTTGGCCATATAAATTTCCTTTTCCTCAATCCAGTTGACTTCTTACTCAGCCCAATGTTTATTGTACTTTATCCCCATGCTCCCAATAACTAAACATGTGACTCCTAACACCCACCCTCTTACCAGAGTTTAAGTATTGGATTTGGGAACATTCAACAACAAATAGAAGGTTATACACAAGGATAATACTTTCAAGAATGTGGGTTGAGTTAATACCCATGAATATTCCCCTTTGGACCCCTCTCCCTTTTGGAATCATAGCCCCCCATCATTTTCATCCCTCTCATATCACAACCAGTGATTATTATTTCATTAATCATTTCAATGTATCATTTACAGAGTTTGGCCCTCAGCCATATTAATCCATATGGTCTCTTTTCCCCAAACATATTGGCTCACCGGCCTAAATCACATTTATACAATTACATTATAATTTGTGGGGATTATAATTGGGGATTTTACATTATCCTCCCCCTTATTTTTGCACTATCCCTAGTGCGCAACACCATATGGTGTACACACAATTACAATGCTAGGCTCTCCGACCTTTATTCAACATACAGGCTCTTCGACCTAATATCACACACGCACTCCATCCTAAACATAAATACATAGTCATTATGGCCCCAAAAACAATAAATACATAACCATGTGGCATTCTCCTATATCCATCCTAATTTCCACTAGCTCTCTTCCTCTCAACCTACCCAACCCAAGGAATATATTGTTAGAATATAAAAGATGGTGTGATCGTTTTACCATTGACAATACCCTCGTCACCCAACCACAAGCTGAAGCCTCCCTCCGAGCACCTTAACCTTGACTGAGAATTCTTCTGGAAGCAAGTCCTAGGCTAGATAGCCAAAAAAAGAGCAGCGCATCTCTCCCCAAGGATAGTGCAACACAAAAGACTGATCAGATAGTCCCAAACCCTAGCCAAGAGATATCCAAGCCAATACTGAGAACTAGCAGCTGCAGCAGTTGCACCTACAACCCTCCTCCAAACCTGCGCACCAAACTGCAACTGCAGTATGCACCAACTGGGAAACTGCAATTCTGAGATGCTGCAAATGAGAACTGGCACCCTGTATTTATAGTAATCTTGCAAGTTTTGCTGGGGCCCACTTCTCCTTCTGGGTATGTGTCTATTCAGTATATTATTATTATTTATGGCTGACTTCTTCTCTTGGAGGCTAATAGCCTAATATAAATTATCTTCTTGAGCCGACAAGGCTTCTAGGGTTATTAGCCAACTCATTAGGGTTTCTCTTGCTTCCCGGAGTCTTCTATTCTTGTCAGGTTCACACGTGGGGGTAAATACCTCCCGCAGCTACCATAATATTAACACTC
>JASDQU010680840.1:44516-60048 GCA_032191745.1 Picea mariana | reverse complement strand
ATGATGATGGTCTCACAAGGCCCTTCCATTTTTTATCAAAGGGCCTTGATTCACCATCGGTACTGAGTTGAGGCAGGGCACCTGTACCCCAGATGGTCCACAACACACCCTAGCAAGTATCATTTTCTTCCACCAAGTACTAGAGAGAGTTGAGTTCTAGCGTCCATGAGTGTCACAGACGGTGTTGTCGTCGAGGCACAGTTGTAGGGAAAGGAGTGGTGCTTCGCGCTTCATGTTTATGACCTCCAACATGAAGGTCCACATGGTGGTGTTTCAACTGAAGGGCAACACTCTTCTATGGCAGAAAATGCTTCTACCACTTTTGAACATGATCGAAGATGACGTGTCATGGGAATGGTTCGAGTAATGGTTCCAAGAGCGATATATGTCTAAGGAATTTGTTGAGTGTCATCTCAACGCGTTCGATGCCTTTCGACAAGTCAGTCACATTGTGCCCAAGTGTGAGGACCGTTTTAGAGTGTTTATGTATGATCTGCATCTTTTCCCAGAAACTTAAGGTCAATGAGTTTGAGTTTGGCCTTATTGTTAGAATTCAGCTTCTACTACGGGTACTAGAAATACTAGACAGAGGAAAGTGCGCTGGATTGTGGGGTTCCACATTACCAACATTCTTTCCCAGAGGAAAGGGCCGACATTTCTGGATCAGTCGGACCCACTACCATCAGAGTTTTTGGGCAAGGCCCATTGGATTCATACAATGGTGAATAACCGCCAGGCAAAGCATCAGTCAACTATTTTCGAGATGTTAGGTACCATTGCTAACTAGACCCTTAGTATTTTGATAGATCCCGGTGCTACCGAGAGTTTCATTTCTAGTACAGCGCAAAAAGGATTAAGGTAAAGGAAACTGAACAGGATGAGTGTATATTTTTTGTAGAGATGGCTTGAGGAGCCAACAGAAGGTTAGAGGAAAGGTTACAGGCTGTATCCTTAACCTCGGAGAGTTTGTCACCAGGACCAACCTGTACGTCATGATCTTAGGATCTTATGATGTCGTAATTGGTATGGACTATTTGGAATCGTATGAGGCAATACTCAACTGTAAGATGAAATGGTTGAGCTATGGATGAAGACGAGGAACAATGATGTGTGATTTTATGATGGAACCGGGGAGTTTCCCTCAAGTTCATCTCTTCCTTATAGATATGGAAAAGCATGCGCAAGGGGTGAAAGCTTTATACAATCCTTGTGTTAAATGAGATGTAACTGTGGAAGGTTTAGAACACCTTCTAGTGGTGAGAGAGAGTTTGCGGACGTATTTCCAGAGGAGATACCTAGGATGCCGTCGGAGAGAGAGTTGGAGTTTAATATAGACCTAAAACTGGGAACTGAACCCATATCTAGAACACCTTATCGGATGTCAACCCCAGAGTTATAGAGGTTGAGAATGTAACTAAAGGAATTGTTGGACCTAGGACTGAAACGTCCTAGTGTGTCACCATGGGGTGCACCTGTTATTCTCATACGAAAAAAGGATGGGTCATGGAGGCTCTGCATTGACTACCATCAATTGAAGAAGGCCACAATCAAGAATCAATATCCGTTGTCGAGGAGTGATGATCTATTCGATCAATTGAAGGGCACGATGGTATTCCCAAAGATCGATTTGCAATCAGGGTATCACCAGTTACAGGTCAAGGAGAATGATGTCCCTAAGAATGCCTTTAATATTAGGTTTGGACATTATAAGTTTATTGTTTTATTGTTTGGACTGACAAACTCCCCAGGGGTATTTATGAGTTTGATGAATGGGCTATTCCGCGAGTACTTCGACAAATTTGTCCAAGTATTCATTGACGATATTTTGATTAACTCTCGGACGACAAAGGAGCATGAAGGAAACTTATGCTTGGTACTACAGTTTCTGCGAGAGCACTAATTGTATGAGAATTTGTCCAAATGCTCATTTTTTTTCAATTGAAGATCAACTACTTAGGGCATGTCATCTCTGGTGAAGGTATCACTGTGAATCCATCCAAGGTCGAGGCTATTATGAAATGGCCTGCACCGATGAACATCCTATAAGTACGTAGCTTCATGGGTTTAGTAGGATGCTATCGGCAGTTTGTGAAGGGATTTTGAAGATAACAAATCCGATCATGGAATTGCAAAAGAAGAACAAGAAGTTTGTTGGGACCTAGAAATGCATGGTAACATTTCGAGGCTCATGGAGCTATTGACAACAACACCGATACTAAAGATCCTTGACATGGAGGAGGCTTCTTGGTATACATTGGCCCATCCAAGGAAGTCTTAGGCGAAGTCTTGATGCAAGATGGTCGAGTGATCACCTGCATCATGAGGAAACTAAGAAGGCATAAGGAGAACTATGTGATGCACGATTTGGAGTTGTTAGAAATTGTATAGGCCTTGAAGGTTAGGGAAAATACCTGGTTGGACAAAAGTTTGAGCTAAAGACAAACCACTATGGACTACAAAACATCTATACACAAGCGACCTGAACGTATGACAATGACATTTGTCGGAATTTCCTAGCAAGTACAATTTCAAGATTTCTTGCATAAAAGGAATAGTGAACCGAGTGACAGATGCATTGAGTTGGAGACCATACATATTTTCATTGTTGCCTCTTTATATGAATCTACGTGAAAATATTCTAACATTACAACATGATGATGACTGGTACAAAGAGGTCGAGGATTTTATCGGACAAGAAACAATGATGGTACCAAGATTTGAAGGATTTTTGTTTGATGATGATGGTTTATTAAGGTTTAAAAATTGGATTTATGTACCACCGAACAATGAGTTGAGGAGCTTCAGCCTGAGAAAGGCTCATAGAGAAGTTTACATGGCTCACCTGAGGGTCATGAAGATGAGGGTAGACCTTAAAACCATTATTCTTTTGGAAGGGATTGAAGGTAGATATAGTCAAGTATGTGTCCAGATGTATAAAATATCAGCAGGTGAAGGCTAAACATAGACACCCAATAGGATTACTATAGCCACACGCTATTCCATAATCAAAATGGGGGGTTATTTCAATGGATTTAATTGTTGGTTTTCCACTCACGGCAAGGAGACATGACTCAATTTTCATAGTACTAGACACTTTCACGAAGAGTGCTCACCTTATTCCTATGAATACGACATATCAGACACTTGACCTAGCTAGATTTTTCATCAGTGAGATTGTGAGGATGCATGGCGTGACTAAGAGGATCATATCCGATCGAGGATCGGTGTTCACTGGACGATTTTGGACGAGTTTCTAAGAGGACTTGGGAACCCGACTTAACTTTAGTATTATGGATCACCCGAAGATGGATAGGGAAATCGAATAAACAAACCAGACCTTGGAGAACATGATGCACTTGTACGTGATGGACCAATAGAAGCATTGGGAGGAATTCTTTCCACTGGTAGAATTTAGTTATAACAACAGTTAAAAAAGTGCCATTAAGATGGTACCTTTCGAGATTATTTATGGGTGACCATGTTGGGTGCCTTTTATTTGGGATCGACTTGCAGATATGGTCCAGGTGGGACCGGAAGTGATCCAAGAATTGGAATATTAAATGAAAAATTTAAGACAAAAGATCAAGGAAGAAAATGATCATCAGAAGAGTTACGATGATGCACGTCGTGTCGACCGTAGTTATATTGTGGTGATCGAGTCTTTTTGAGGCTGAAACCACATAAGAGTTCAATCTAGTTTGGAAAAATCGGTATAAACTATATCCTAGGTTTGTGGGATACTACGATATTTTGGAAAAGAGAGGCCTGTGGCCTGATGAATAGCCTTTCCTGATTCTTGAGGCATATGCATGATGTATTTCACATCTCTGTTTGACACTTTATGATTAGTGATCCTACACATGTTTGACTTGAGCACCTTGTGGGTGTTGGATGAGGGTACTCTCATGACTGAGCCGATCAACATCTTGGATCATCGAATTTGACAGCTACGACATCGAACAATAGATCTGGTCAAGGTCCAGTGGGACAACTATAGTTCATACTCAACAACCTGGGATGACGCATATGATATGCGCCAAGAGTTTCCATTTTTGTTTGATAGATAGACTTATGATATGGTGATACACTTATTTTGACATTTTTACTATGAAACTTCAGCACAAAGTTTATACAAAGAGGGGGTGTATGCAACATCCCACTCTAGTGCATTGAGTGAACCTATTCTTAGAGGACAGTTGCTCGCAAGTGATTTAGATTATTATGCTATTAAAACATTTCATTTTGATTATGAGTCATTATGGGTTGATGACATGGTTTAACTACATTGACATAGACAGGTGTTGTTGACTCGATTTTACTAAGTGTGCAAGATTTTGGACCTCGAGGAGGCAGAGGCATCGATGGAACCCCTTGGACTCTGGATTGAGTTGGGGAGCATACCATTGGGGTTTGATTGTTTTACTATGATATTAGTGCATCTGATTAGATGATATGATATGGATATATTCTGAAATGATTTGTTGATAATGCAGGCTGACGATAGCTTGTCGACTAGACTCACATGTAGAGTAAAGGGGTCATGCATGACTACCAGAGATGTTGAGGGACAGGTGTGGACAACAGCCCTACCATAGACTACTAGCACTCCTGCCGTGGCTCAAACTGTAGGTTAGCATTTACCTAGTTCGAGAGGACCCATGATGCCGTGAGGGAAGACTGCGACAGTCACTCATGATAATTTTAAGGGGTGTGTAATAAGGTGGGGGCCTTATTCCTTAAAGGCCCTTAGTCTCCCACAAGTTCACGTAGCGGTGTATTGACTCCAGGGGTTTTTGATGTCTACCAAGTCAGTCAAGAGGCAAGTGGAAACCTTGGAGCACATGGTGAGTCTTGAAGGGCATGTCGCACAAGAAAAATGGAGAAACATGAGTGGCACCCTTGGAGCACATAGTGTGTCTTGAAAGGCACGTCGCGCAAGGGAAACATATTAAGGTGAGTGGCACTCTTGGAGCACCTAGTGCGTCCTGAAGGGCATGTCGCGTTGTTGATGATAGATTAATGAACCTGGATGGCCTTAGGATGAATGACATGTTAAGAATTTTTAAAAATAAATTCCCTAATTAAATGTCGCCCAGTATGAAAATTTAAGGTCTAAGTCTAAATTATGCTAGTGGTAAAATTTTATCTATCTATAAAAATAATAATAAAATAAAATAATAATAATAATAATAAAAATGGTATAAATAATAATTATACTCTTTGTTAAATCTTGTAACATGAAGGGAGTAAGAAATTTAATTGATTCATAAAAATAAAAATAAAAAAATCTGTGGGATTAAAATTTAAAAAGGGAATTAATCATTTTATTATTTTATGATAATTTAAAATATATTAATTAAAAAAAGAAAAGGGAAGAAGGGTTAATTTCCACACCTGCCTCTTTGAGTTCTAAATAAAAAGGGGAAAGAGGGAAAATTTAAAATATTAGGAAACTAGGAAAAGAGAGAAACACAAAGAGAAAAAGGAAACGAAAGGGAAAAAAGTTGGAAAGTCAAACTTAGTAAAGTATATACCATTTAAGAGCTTTCTAATTTAAACTAAAATAGCAAATTAAAAGTGGGGAAAATCATTAAAACCTGTAAGAGAATTTGGGGACACCTAGGAGTTATTCTAGGAGTAACTCTAGGTGGGTGAGGGAAATAAAGATAATTAATTAATAAAAGAAATTAATTTATGGAGGAATGAAGGGGATGGGTGACACTTGTATGGGGAGGAATCTTTAGGAATTAAATTTTAAAAACTTAATTAAATGTTATTTTAGGAAAGTAAGGAACCACAAAACTCTATATAATGAAGGGAGGAGATGGAGGTTGGTAGGGCTTCTATTTTCATAACGTTACGCTACAGAAATATCTACTTGACTGACTTAACTTGTGGGAGTTGGGATACCCAACTTGGTGAGGAGTTGTAGCTCAGCCTTGCGAGGCAAGATGGGAGCTATTGAAATCTCTAGATAGCGTGTGTGTGGCTCCTTTGTGGCTCGGGGGGCTAAGAGCGAAGAAGAGTACCCCGAGCATTGGATGTGAGGTACCGGTGAAGTCTCGCCGGTCGGCAAGCAGGAATTTCACAGAGAGTGCGAGATGTCCACTCGGAGCAGGCGATCAGGAAAGGGTACACTTTCTTCATTTGTATGGTAGATTTTTGTAGAATTTATTATTTGGATCTACATGTTTACTTTGGGAAGGTAAACTGGTGGTCTAGATTCAGAACTAAATTTTTTATGGCCTAGCTGATTGATTGATTGGTATCCCATGACCTTTGTTTCCCCACATGTCTTGACCACCTGTGGTGTTTTGATTGAGACCATCATGTTGTTTCCCTTCATCCCTATCTCATTATTCCTCGCCTCAGAAGTCGGCCAAGAGCCTGATCTATGGTCGTTGCTTTGACATTAATAGACCTACGGATCTCAACGCCCTACTTTTCTATGTGAGGATGATGAACAAAGAACGAACCTATTATTCGTCTACCTCCATTGTTGTCCTTTGTTAATTGGATCCTTTCGGTTCTATTAATGTTATATGCAATTTTTATTGGTACCCTGGAAATGAAAGGACTTAATCTCAGTCTAGGATTTAATTTAGTCTACAATTTTTATTGGTACCCTGGAAATGAAAGGATTTAATATTAGTCTCCAATTTTTTTTCTCGTACTGATATCTTGGAATGTAAAAGAATATAATTAAAATATGCATTGTTGGGCATCTTGGAAAATGAAACTAAAAAAAAAAAAAACTTAATCTTCTAAGTCGGCGTTTTATTTGGTACTTTAGATTTGGATAACATTGGTTTCAATTTTTAGCCTTCATTTTTACACCTGTTAGTGATTTGATTTCATTGTCATTTAACCTGTCCCTGGAGGCGAATCGGGGGCCTATGATTCTATCTACCTAGCCAATGATTTCCATTTCAATTTAAACTATTAAGGCCAATTTGGCCTTGGATTCTTGTTGATCTCTGACTGTTTTCTTTTTGGACAAAATGTGAATCCCCTGCCGTGTTAGTACAGTTGGGCAGAAAAACGTTTCTATTCTCAGTTGATAAGTATCAAATTATTTGGGCAGTTTATTAAGGATTATCTGTACATATCATTTAATCATTACCCAGTCAATCCTTGACGTTTCACACTACCTAAACCCAATACTTTTCCTTGAGAATTGGGCCTTGTTATACATTTAGGGACTGCGAATTGTCCTTTTACTAACAACTATTTTTATGTTTAACCCAACCTTCTGTTATGATGACACAATTGTTTAAGGGTCGACATGTTTGTAATGTCTAGGAGATTTTGTAAAGGACATTCAGAGTGATTTATATTTCTTGTGACAACAATGTATTTAACATTTAATGGCAGGGAGGTTATGATGTCAATTGACAACCAATTTCTCGAAAGACTTTGCTTTTGTTGGACTTTAATATCAATGAATTTATATATAGTGGCCAATGAATTTATTAATTGATTGGATGGCTGAGTGAATGAATTATTATGGTATCATTACCAGGAGGCATCGAATTTAATTGATCGATGGTGATTTTGTAGCTGTGATTATGACTGTGTCTAGGCAACGACTCTGACGGTGCTTTGGTGGCGTGTGTGACTACATTTTAGTCGAGCCTTCAGGTGGTTGTGTAAACATGGTACTGTAAGGATTGATAATATCATTTATTCTATACAGCTTATTCGAGAGACAACAATTACCTTTGTGTGTTAGGTAGAAAACATTTACCTCCGAGTTGACACACAACGATTTCAATGCCTTAGATGTGAATGTCACTGTTGCATTAGAATGTCAACTTTGAAGGCGAATTATAGCAGGGTTTATGGAATTGACAGCGTGACAATTCTCCTCATTATGATGATGAACCTCTTATAACAAGTACAATTTTATATATTTTTTTGTGTGTGCGTGTGTACAAAGGTAATTAAAACATTATACTATGTGTAGAAACATGACAGCGAAGATGTCGCATGAAATGGTGAAAATAGCATGACGAACTAAGATGCACATAAAGTATCTTTTCCTTATCGCCTGCTTCGATGACATCCGCGTACTCCATGCCGCTCCAGCTCGTAGACCGTCGAGACCTCACCGGTACCTCCCAACCAATGCTAGGGGTACTCTGCTTCCCCCTTAGCTCTCTGAGACACAAAGGGGCCACACACTATCCAGATGGTACGTCTAGCTCCCAGCTCACCTCACAAGGCTGAGCTAACACTCCTCTCTAAGCCGAGAAATCCCAACTCCTACTAGTAAAACAGTCAAGTCACTATTCATGTTGTGTAACGTTACACTAACATTTAACGTAACGTTACGCTAGGTGTCTCTAGATTCCCTTACAGGGTTTAAAATATTTCCCTAAAATGAAATTGCTAAATTAGTTCAATTTAGAAGGTTCTTCAAATGTAAATTCTTTACTAAGTTGACCTCCCGCTTTTTACCATAAGTTCCCCTCTTTCCCTTTTTTATGTTGCCTCATTCCCTAGTTTCCTAATTTTTATATTTCCCTCTTTCCCCTTTTTAATGAGTGAGAAATGACAGTTGTGCAAATTAACCTCTTTTACTTTTATTATTAATTTAGTATATTTTTAAACTATCAAAAGTTAAAACAATTAATTTCTTCTTTACATTTTATCCATAGATTTTATTTAATTTCTTACTCTATTCATTTTACCCAAAAATTTATGAAGACCAAAATTATTGCTTAAGTGTGTTTTTTTATTATTTTAAACTTTATTATTTTATTTTTATAAAGATATTTTCTTAAGGGTAGACTAAATTTTACCCCTAACAAAGTTTTAGACTTAGGACTTAGATCATGAACTGGGCGACATTTTAATTAGGGAAGTTGTTTTAAAATTTATTAATGAGATATTTGTCTTAGGGCCATCTAGGTTCATTCCTTTATCATCATCATCGCGAAGTGCCCTTCGAGATGCACTACATGCTCCAAGGGTGTCACTCACCTCTGTTGTTTCTTTTGCGTGACGTGCCCTTCAAGACGCACCACATGCTCCAAGTGTGCCACTCGCCTCTTAACTGATTGGTAGACATCAATAACCCCTAGAGTCAACACTCCGCCAGGTGAAATTGTGGGAGACTAAGGGTTTCTAAGGAATAAGACCCCCACCTTATTGCACAACCCTTAGAATCATTGTGAGAGACTTTCATAGTCTTCCCTCATGGCATCGTGGGTCCTCTCAAACTAGGTAATCATTAACCTACAGTTCGAGCCATGGTGGGATTGCTAGTAGGCTATGGCAGGGTTGTTGTCCACACCTCTCCCTCAACCTCTCTCGTAGTTGTGTGTGGCCCATTTACTCTATATGTGAGTTTGTTCGTTAAGCTGTCGTCAGCTTGCATCATTAACAAATCATGTCAGAACATCTCCACATCATATCATCTAATCAAATGTACCAATATCATAGTAAATCAACCAAACCCCAATAGCACACTCCCTGACTCAATCCAAAGTCCAAGGGGTTCCATCGATGCCTCTGCATCCTCAAGGTCCAAAACCCTACACACTCAGAAACACCGAGTCAATAGCACTTGTCTATGTCAATGTAGTAAAACAACATGTCATCTACCCATGATGCATCATAATCAAAGACAAATGTTTTAATATCATAATAATCTCGATCACTTGCGAGCCAGTGTCCTCAAAGAATAAGTTCCCTCAGTGCGCCAAAGCGGGATGTTACATACACACCCTCTTGGTCTAAACTTCGTCCCGAAGTTTCACAATATAAATGCCAAAATAAGTGTATCACAATATCATATCTCTATCTATCAAACAAAAATGGAAACTATCGGGGCATATCATATGCATCCTCCCAAGTCGTTGAGTGCAGACTATAATTGTCCTACTGGACTTTGACTTGATCTACCGTTCGACATCGTAACTATCGAACACGATGATCTAAGATGCGGACCAGCTAAGCCATGAGTGTTCCCTCGTCCTATACCTGCAAGGAACTCATATCAATAACATGTGTAGGATCACTAATATAATGTCTCAAAATAGATACATGAAAAACATCGTGCATACGACTCAAGGAATCAGGTAAGGCCAATCGATAGTCCATGAGCCCCTTTCTCTCCACAATCTCTAAAGGTCCCACGAACCTAGGCGAGAGTTTATTTCCCTTCCCAAACTTGATTGAACTCTCGTGTGGTTTAACCTGCAAAAAGACTCAATCACCTATCTCATAACTATGGCCGACATGACGCGCATCGACATAACTCTTCTGTCGATCCTGCACTTCTTTAATCCTTTGTCTTATTGTCTTCATTTTCTCTTCCATTTCTTGGATCACTTCTGGTCCCACCAGGACCCTATCCTCAAGCCGATCCCAACTCAATGGCGTCCGACATGGTCGCCAGTAAAGAAACTCGAAAGGCCCCATCTTAATGGTGCTCTGGTAACTATTCTTCTAAGCAAACTCCACTAGTGTCAAGAATTCTTCCCAACGCTTTTGTTGGTCCATCGTGTACATGCACAACATGTCTTCCAAGGTTTGGTTGGTTTTTTCAGTCTTCCCATCCATATCTTTGTGATACACAGTACTAAAGTTAAGCCAGGTTCCCAAGGCCTCTTGGAAACTTGTCCAAAATCATCCGGTAAACACCAATCCTCGATTAGGTATAATCCTCTTAGGCATGTCATGCAACCTCAAAATATCACTGATGAAAACTCTAGCTATGTCAGGTGCCTAATACGTTGTACGCACAGGAATAAAGTGATAATTCTTCATCATAGTGTCTACTACTATGAAAATCGAGTCATGTCTCACTACCGTCAATGGCAACCCAACAATAAAGTCCATCGAAATAACCTCCCATTTCGATTCTGGAACAACATGCGGTTGTAGTAATCTTGCTGGGTATCTATGTTCAGCCTTTACCTGCAGACATTCTAGACATCTGGCCACATAGTTGACTATGTCTGCCTTCATTCCCTTCCAAAAGAATAAGTGTTTAAGGTCTTCCCTCATCTTCGTGACTCCCGGGTGAGCCATGTAAACTTCTCTATGAGCCTCGCTCAGGATCAACATCCTCAACTCATCATTTGGCAATACGTAAATCTAACTTTTAAACCTCAATAAAGCATCGCTATCAAATGAAAATCCCTAAAATCATGGTACCATCATTGTGTTTGTCCGATGAAACCCTTGACCTCTTTGTACCAGTTGTCGTCACGCTGTAAAGATAAAATCTTTTCACGTAGATTCATCTGAAGAGGCAACGCATAAAATATGTGTGGCCTCCGACTCAAAGCATCCACCACTCGATTCACTATTCCCTTTATGTAAGTAATCTCAAAGTCATACTCTCTAAGCAATTCCGACCAATGTTGTTTTCGTGCGTTCAGGTCGCTTTGCGTAAAAATGTGTTGTAGTCCACAATGATCAATCTTTAGTTCAAATTTTCATCCAACAAGGTAGTGTCTCTAAACCTTCAAAGAATATACGATGGCCAATAACTCCAAATCATGAGTCACGTAGTTCTCCTCATGCCTTCTCATCCTCCTCGAAATGTAAGCAATCACTCATCCGTCTTGCATCAAGACTCCGCGTAAGCCTTCCTTGGATGTGTCTGTGAATACCAAAAAATCTGCATCCATGTCAGGGATTTTTAGTATCGGCGTTGTTGTCAACAACTTCTTAAGCCTCCGAAATGATTCTGCGCATTTCTCGGTCCAAACAAACTTCTTGTTTTTTTTTTGCAATTCCGTGATCAGATTTTCTATCTTCAAAAATCCCTCGACAAACAGTTGATAGTATCCCGATAAACCCATAAAGCTATGCACTTCCATGACATTCATCGATGTATGCCATTCCATATTAGCGTCGACCTTATCTGGATTCACGACGATGCCTTTGTCGGAGATGACATGCCCTAAGTAATGAATCCTCGATTGATAAAAAGAGCATTTGGACAATTTCCCATACAATTTGTGCTCTCACAGACACTGTAGTACCAAGCACAAATGCTCTTCATGCTCCTCCGTCATACAAGAGTAAATCAAAATATCGTTAATGAACACTTGGATGAACTTGTCCAACTACTCGCAGAACACCTCATTCATCAAATTCACAAATACCCCTGGGCTGTTTGTCAGTCCAAATGGTAAAACAATAAACTTGTAATGTCCAAACCTTGTCTTAAAGGCAGTCTTAGGGACATCATCCTCCTTGATCCGCAATTGGTGATACCCCTATCACAAATCAATCTTGGAGAACACCATCACACCCTTCATTTGATCAAACAGGTCATCAATTCTCAACAATGGATATTGATTCTTGATCGTAGACTTGTTCAGTTGACGACAGTCAATGCAAAGCCTCCATGATCTGTCCTTCTTTCATATGAAAATAACAGGTGCACCCCACGGTGACACACTAGGACATATCAGTCCCAAGTCCAACAACTCTTTCAGTTGCATTTTCAACTCTTGTAACTACAGGGTTGACATCCGATAAGGCATTCTTTCTATCAGCTCAATCCCTGGTTTTAGGTCTATGGTAAACTACAACTCACTCTCTGATGGCATCCCAAGTATCTCCTTTGGAAACGCATCCACAAACTCTCTCACCAACGGAAAGTGTTCTAGACCTTCCACTGCTCCCTTCTTGTTTAATGCAAGGATAGCATAAGTCTTTCACCCCTTTCGCATACTCTTCTGTAGCTATAAGGAAGAGATGAACCTCAGGGAAACTCCCTGGTTCTGTCCTATAATTACACGTCTTTGTCCCTCATCATCGACCAAGCTCAACCATTTTGTCTTATAGTTGAGTATCGCCTCATGTGATTCCAACAAATCTATACCAATCACGACATCATAGGATCCTAAGATCATGATGTATAGGTTCGTGCTCATGAAAAACTCTCCTATGTTAAGGAGACAACCCCTAACCTTTCCTCCAGCCTTCTACTTGGCTCCTGAAGTTATCTCTATGAAGCTAAACTCATCCTGTTCGACTTCCTTTACCTTAATCCTATTTATCGTTGCACCAGAAATGAAACTCTCGGTAGCACCGAGATCTATAAAAATTCTAAGTGTCTGGTTAGCGATGATACCTGTCGTCGCGAGCATAGTCAACTGATGCTCTGCTTGGCAGTTATTCATGACTACATGTATCTGATGGGACTTTCCCATATCTCCCATGGTAGTGTGTCCTGCTGATCCAGACTCTCTGGTCCTCTCCACAAGATAGTCACGCTAGTAGTGTGGATCCCCACATGTCCAACACCCCTTCTTCGGCCCAATAGTCCTGGTACCCAAAGTAGAAGATGAAGGCCCATCGACCTAGAACCCTAGTCTATTCTACTGAACAGGCCTAAACTATTGCTACTGCAAGCGACACTATTATTGATGCTGTGGTCCCCGCTAAGGTGTTCCCTACTGAGGCATCGGTCATCGAGGCGTAGTGAAAGTGGATCCCCTCTGGAAGCCATGATATCCCACCATATGTATAGCTGGTGTCTGGTTCTATGGCATTCCATATGAACCCTGCCCTACTAGTCTTGTTAGAGTCCTCGTCTGACCCCCACTCATAAGCTCCTCCTCTACTATGAGGGCCTTTTGGATGGCATCATGCAAGGTTTGAGGCATCAAAATCCTAACATTTGCACGCAGGCTACTTTTAAGGCCGAACACAAACCTTTTGACCTTAAGTTTTTCAGTTTTAAGGTGCGGAGTATAGTAGAGTAGCTCCATAAAATGGGCCTCATACTCAGGCACCGTACGACCTTCCTGTTGTAGGGTGTTGAACTCATTGAGCTGACACTCAATGAATTCCTCTGAAAGGTACCTCTCTTGCAACCGTTCCTTGAACAGTTCCCATGACACTTATTTGACAACCATGTTTAGCTGTGGTAATATCATCTTCAACCATAGAAGAGTGCTCCCCTTCAGTTGAAATACCACCATGTGGACCCTCGTGTTGGAGGTATAATCGCAAAGTGTGAAGCACATCGCCATGTTCTCCAACCATGCCTAGGTGTCTACACCATCCAGGGCACCAAATAACTCAAGAAATTTGAACTTCCCAAGTTCACTATGAATGCTACCAGTAATGGTCGGTGCGTGCGATGGAACCTTAGCAGGTGTTGGCACTCTGGCGGCATCTATGTCCAAATAGTTGATCAGTGCCTTGGACATGCATTGAAAAGATCTCATCATTCCGACTACATACCCAACTGCTATCTGCTCCTGTCCGATAACCTGCTCATCTCCCTGGGGGTTAGACTGCTCAGGCGTGGATGCTACTGGAGGTGTCCCACCTCCTCCCCTAGCACTCTTTCATCTGCCTCCGCGACATCCTCTAACTGTGATTATCTACATGCACACAATCAACTCAATTAGCAATAGTAAAATCAAATCATGTCAACGAAATTCATAGCGATCCCAAGTTGTGGGTTGAACCCAATCTGATACCATATGAAACAACCCTCCTTGTTACGATGATGAACCTCTTATAATAAGTCCATTTTTTTTTTTGTGTGTGCGCATGTGTACAAGGGTAACAAAAACATTATACTCTATGTAGTAACATGATTACGAACATGTCACATGCAATGGTGACAACAACATGACGACTTAAGATGCACATCAAGTATCTTTTCCTTATCACCCACTTCGATGACGTCCACATGCTTCATGCCGCTCCCGCTCGCCAATTGTTAAGACCTCACCGGTACCTCCCAGCCAAGGTTAGGGATACTATGCTTCCCCCTTAGCCTCCCGAGTCATAAAGGGGCCAGACACTATCCAGATGGTACGTCTAGCTCCAATCTCGCCTCGCAAGGACGAGCTACCACTCCTCTCTAAGCTGGGAAATCCCAACTCCCACCAGTAAATCAGTCAAGTCACTATTCCTGTAGCGTAATGTTATGCTAACAGGTGATCCCCTCCTTCCTCCTCCTCCCTTTCTTTTATATATTTTTAGAACTTCTATTATTTCTCTAAATCTCATTTAATTCAAGTTTTAATAAAAATCTTCTAAAAATTCTCCCTCGTACAAGTGTCATCCATCCCCCACTTTCCTCCAATAATTATTTTCTTTAATTTATTAATTGTCTTATTTCCATCACCCACCTAGGATTACTCCTAAAATCACTCGTAGGTGTCCCTAGATTCCCTTATAGGTTTTAAAAGCTATCCATAAAATGAAATTGCTAAATTAGTTCAATTTAGAAGGTTGTTTAAATGCAGATTCTTTACTAAGTTGACCTCCCTCTTTTTACCATAAGTTCCCCTCTTTCCCTTTTTATGTTGCCTCATTCCCTAGTTTCCTAATTTTTGTTTTTCCCTCTTTCCCCTTTTTAATGATCTAGAAATGACAGTTGTGCAAATTAACCTCTTTTACTTTTATTATTAATTTAGTATCTTTTTAAACTATCAAAAGTTAAAACAATTAATTTCTTCTTTACATTTTATCCACAGATTTTATTTAATTTCTTACTCCCTTCATTTTACCCAAAAATTTATGAAGACCAAAATTATTG
>JASDQU010680840.1:0-44466 GCA_032191745.1 Picea mariana | reverse complement strand
TCTTAAACTTTATTATTTTATTTTTATAAAAATACTTTCTTAAGGGTAGACAAAATTTTACCCCTAATGATGTTTTAGACTTAGGACATAGATTCTGAATTGGGCGACATTTTAGTTAGGAAAGTTGTTTTAAAATTTCTTAATGAGATATTTGTCTTAGGGCCATCTAGGTTCGTTCATTTATCATCATCATCATGACGTGCCCTTCATGATGCACTACATGCTACTCACCTCTATTGTTTCTTTTACATGATGTTCCCTTCAGGATGCACCACGTGCTCCAAGGGTGCCACTCGCCTCTTGACTAATTGGTAGACATCAATAACCCTTGGAGTCAACACTCCACGAGGTTAACTTGTGGTAGACTAAGGGTTTCTAAGGAATAAGGCCCCCGCCTTATTGTCTGACCCTTAGAATCATCGTGAGCGACTGTCGCAGTCTGCCCTCATGGCATCGTGGGTCATCTCAAAATAGGTAATCGTTAACCTACATTTCGGGCCATGGTGGGAGTGCTAGTAGGCTGTGACAGGGCTATTGTTCACACCTCTCCCTCAACCTCTCTGGTAGTCTTGTGTGGCCCCTTTACTCCATATGTGAGTTTGGTCGGCAAGCTATCATCAGCCTGCATCATCAACAAATCATGTCATGACATGTCCACATCATATCATCTAATCAAATGAACCAATATCACAGTAAATCAATCAAACCCCAATAGTACACTCCCTGACTCAATCCAGAGTCCAAGGCGTTCCATCGATGCCTCTGAATCCTCAAGGTCAAAAACCCTACCCACTCAGAAAAACTGAGTCAATAGCACCTGTCTATGTCAATGTAGTAAAAGAACATGTCATCTCAAAGAATAAGTTCGCTCAGAGTGGGATGTTACAATTGACAACCAATTTCTTGAAAGACTACGTTTTTGTTGGACTTTAATATCAACGAATTTATATATAGTGGCCAGCGAATATATTAATTCATTGGACAGCTAAATGAATGAATTATTACGGTATCATTACCGAGAGGTAGTGAATTTAATTGATCGACGATCATTTTGTAGTAGTGATTATGACTATGTCTCGGCAACGATTGTGACGGTGCTTTGGTGGCGTTTGTGACTACATTTGAGTTGAGCATTCAGGTGGCTATGTAAACATGGTGCTGAAAGGATTGATAATATCATTTATGCTATACAGCTTATTCGAGAGACAACAATTACCTCTACGTGTTAGGTAGATAGCATTTACCTCTGAGTTGACACACAACGATTTCAATGCCTTAGATGTGGATGTTACCAGTGCATTAGAATGTCAGCGTTGAAGACGAATTACAACAAGGTTTATGGAATTGATAGCATGGTGATTCTCGCTCTATTGGCCATGTTTGCATCCATAATCTATTCAAACAATGATTTTATTACTTAGAAATTTCTATAGACTACATATTGAATTGTTTTAGACAATGATCTTTATGAAAAATGCTTTGTATTATATGTTAATTACACAGAGATACTTGACACAACGATAACATGGAGTTCTAGAGAGCTTTATCTTACCTTTGATAGACAGTGAATTAATGATAGACATCATTGTAATAAGAGACAACGATTTAATAATTTGGACAATGATTTATAACCTCCTTTCTTTTTAGACAAAAGGGTTGTGTAATGATGACACCCACTTGGCTTCCACCTTTTAATCACCTCGCTAATCATAAATGATGGCAGTCACCCTCATTATCATTAATTGAATAATAGTATTCACTTTTAATACTCCTATGTTCATAATTGATGGCATCTTGACGGTGCAGGAATCCAAACAAAAATCGATGATGAACTTTAAGTTGTAAACTATCTCTAACTTACTTGGTGGCTTATGGTTGTATCCACTTTAATTGCCCTTTCATGCTGTGGTCGGGGAAATCCCCAGCTTGTCACCTATGGAATGGTAAGTTCACTTTTAAAAGAATGCATCACCTTATGTGGTCGCTAACCTTGGTTACCTTGTACGTTGATGTCTATCTTAGTATTTAGAGCCGTCCCGCCACTATTTACGGATTTAAGAAATGCACCCAAAACTGTGGTATCAAGAGTGACAGTAATAAATGGAATGCATGAGCCGAGTTAATTGAATGACGCCTTGCGCCCGAGCTTAGGATGATGCTTGTTGACTTGTGGTTTAGCTTTCCAACACAGTCCATGTTGATGATTGAGGTAGATTCGAAGTTAGAGTTCCTGTGCACGTAGTTAACATAAGAAATGTTGTCCTTTAGCAGGAGGAGGTAGTCATCCCTTATTGATTTTTCATACTTTCGACCAGTTGTGGGATGTGCCAGCGTGTACAGTCATTTTTTTTTGGTGACCGCGTTGTTCATCGTCAGGTTGTATGGTTCGACTGTGTGTCATCGTCACTTTCCTTCTTCAAACAAAAAAAATATTGCATTCTTTGTCTCACTGATAGTCATAACGTTGGGATCGTTACACGTCACTTTCCTTCTTCAAACAAAAAAAAATATTGCATTCTTTGTCTCACTGATAGTCATAACGTTGGGATCGTTACACACCACTAACGGATACGTCTCTCAATAAACAATAGTGGTACCCTAGTTAGGATACCCTTTCTCTTTAAAAAATTATGGCACACACACCCGTACATTTCACCTTCTTCACCATAGCTTCATATGCATGGGATTGAGATGAACTAAGAATAGTCAAAGAAGAAAATAATCATAACTATCATTAAATTCACTCTCAACAAATAAACTCCTGTTGAATTCAAATCGGCTACCATCATGGCAAGGGGAATAAATGAAACAAGTTTCTTTATGGAAATATCTTTCTTTCAAGTGAAAAGGGTTTCTAACACTAATATCAATCAATGGGCTAATACCATCATAGATCCATCTTCACTCCATATCTATCATGCATCAAGAGAAATCAAATCGCTCGAGGTGCAAATTTTTTTTAGAGTGAAAAGATTATGAAGAGATTTGCACCTCAAAAAATTTGATCCCTATCGATGCATAATATATCAAGTTAGGATGAATCACAGGAAATTGAGTAACAAATTTAAATCATAAATTTTATATGTATATGTTTTGTATGAATTTATTCTTTAAACTTTACTATCATTTTTAATTTAAAGTGTAAAATAAAAAATAACTTTTCAAAAGTTACAAGAAGATTATGATGAATAGAAATAAAATAATAAAGTTTCTTTGGAAGAGGTCACCATCTTTCTTCGTTGAATTCATTTTTTTTCCTTCTACTGCCTAATCTCATATCCTACAAAATATTATGCCTAATCTCATATCCTACAAAATATTATTCACGTTCATAATGTCTTCTCCTTATTGATTAATAAATAGTAGTTTTTATGTAAACTGTAGGACATTGGAATGTTGAAGTGGACAAAAAAATACCTAAATGCTAATGAACATTGCCACTTCTTTGTCACACAATTCGAGGATACAGATGTCCGCCCATCTAATATATTATTTATCCATTTATGATGGAATACTACCATAGATATCACAACAATACACATTATAAATCCACCGTCATATTCGATTCTCAGTAAAATCTCTTCGATGTTTCAATTCTTACACATTTCACTTTGAAAGGTATATTTGATATTCAGAAATATTGTTGGATTTATTTATTTAAAATGTTTAATAAAAGCATAAAACATTCATTTTTTCGATTAGTTCAAAACTTACAGTTAAAGGAAACGAAAATGACAACAAAAGATTTGAAGTATATAACTCCATTTAGATCGATGAGGTTGTTCTCCAAAAATGAATTCAGAAATCAGGTTTTTTCATGAGACTTAAAGTATATAACTCCGACTTCAAAATTATGATTATAGATGGAGCTTTACTCGTGGGGCTGTGCAGAAGAGTTATGGTAACAAACCGGTATTCTATTAAAATTCCAGTCTGTCCATTCCGTTGAATATGTCTAAAATCATCCCCAAAATGATCCGCAAACCTCCTTTCCGTGTTTTCCCTGTTCTCAGCACCCCTCCTCACTGCGTAGCTACTTCCTATATATCTCTGCATGTAAGGAAGATAGACTCATATTATTTTCTTACTCGGTGCAAACAAGAGAATAATTTTATTGGTTTCTTGGATTGGTTAGTGAGAAATGGAAAAGAGAATAGCATCTGCACGATTGGTAATATTGATTTCCCTGTTTATGGCGGTCAACATGGTTAGTGAAAGATTGGTAATATTGATTGCCCTGCTTATGGCGGTCAACATGGTTAGTGAAAGTTCAGCTTCTAGGCCACTTCAAGTTAAATTCGTATTTCAGGGAAATGTAGTGGAAAGTAGTAATAATAATTAGATGAAGAATGGCTTGTTAGAATCAATTAGGGGTCCCGTAACTCCGTCAGGTCCGTCTGATTGTCAAAACTACAGGTCTCCCAGCGCGGGAGGCGGAGGGTCGTGTCCGCCTGCATGATCAGAGAGCACAAACAGGCCCGCCAAATTGAAATTCTTTTAGATCTATGTTGTTATTGTCATTGTCCACGCCTGACTCAAATACATTACATATACTCGAATAATCTTTATTAATCCTTGTTTTCACTTTTATTTATTTTGAGAGTCTCTAGTAAAAGTGATCTTTTAAAAACTAGAACTAGAGTTAAATATATGTAATGAATATTTATGTTTAGAAACAGAATTGGTGGTAAACACATCACATATGTTCGAATAATTTTTATTAATCCTTGTTCTCACTTTTATTTATTTGGGGAGTCTTTGGCAAAAGTCATCATTTTAAAAATTATAATTAAATATCTGTAATGAATATTTATATTTAGACATTGATTGTAAACAGTGCAGTGCATCTCTGTTTAAGGTAGTATGGAAAAGATTTAGGGAAATTGATTTTTTAGTGTAAATATATTTTATTTCTGAATATACCATAGTTTGGAGGAATAAATGTCTTAGTTGCAAACCTTTTTTAGAATAAAAAATTTAAAAAAAAAATTGCATTTTGAGAGATTTCATCTTTCACCATAATAAATTTGAAATTAAAAATAAATTTACTTTACTTATATCAGGTTTAACATAAGATTTCAATAAAAAGTTAATATTTCAAAATCACTACTCATCTTGATACATATGTTATAACATAAATGTTTTAAATAATATAAAGCCTATATCCATCTTAAGTTCAGATTTTTCACGGGCCAAGAAGAATTAAGTCCTGCAAAATTAGGGTGGAAAGGAAGGAGGTGGGCTTTAGCTTGTTTATTCATTTTAGGGATTTCTGGCTTGTGCGTGACTTAGGAAATAATTCCATAATGCATTTCAGGCTGGTCTGGTGGGCCAGATCTTTGGGGCACAGACTCTAAAGCAGAACACAACACTATGTGGGCTCGGGCTTCGCAGAAACCACATCTTTATTATATTGAAATGAACCTGTCTAATCTGGGTGGAAAGGGATAAGTCAAATCAAATAATAGGGATAAATCAGATCAAATAATAGGGTAATGGGGAATGAGGCTTCTTCTGGAAAAGAAGATAATAAGGCGGTAAGAGGGCATAACCTCCAGAATAGCCTGTTCGAGGATAAATGGAAGAGTTACGAGGTTCGATTCCTCGGTCCCGAACTTCATTACTTGTATTTTTTGATGGAAGGAAATAACGTAAGTAATAGAAACAGCTCTAATTCATGTAGATTACTTTATTGGGGAAAGAATAAAGTTAGAGGAAAGAATTGGGAATAAGGCTTCGTTAAAAAGAAAAGGATCTAATAAGTCAGTTTTATAAAATAAGTCAGTTTTAGGCTTTTCCTTCTTGAGTATTGATTTCCGCGGTTAATTCAATTATTCATTCCCACCCCGAGATGAATTTTCACCCTGATTAGGTAATTTGATTACTGAATTGAAAGGATGACCTAAATCTGTCCAGTTTAGAATTGTATGGGAATAAGAGACAGGCTGAGAGGGGTGTAATGAACCTCATGGTGGAAGGGCCTTAGCACGACCAGGCGAAATCCCTACCGCAAAGAGGGTGAGGGGATGGAGCAGTTCCTTATCTAGCAGCGGTTGGCTGGAGGGGACTTAAACTCAAACCTTGACATTCAATGGGGCGGGGGCTTGCTGGTTCTATGGTCTGGCAGAACTGAGGTCAGTACCACACGGTGTGGCACCACCGTGGAGCGTTTACCCGACCCGGAATGAAATAACATTTTTCGCCCTTCTGTCTCTTTGAGACCATGTGTGCGATTCCCTCTGACGATATTGTCAGCATCCCTGGCTGGACTTCCTAGGTAATATCCTCTTAAGAGTGCACTAATGAGCGGAGCACTCTTTAGCCTAGACCTATTCAGGTAGGGGGGCTTCACAGTCGTTAGTCGGTGGGCGGCTTCACTGTGGAGTCCTTTGTGAAGGAATCCGTTGTACCTATAGGCTCCTCGGGGCACAAGGAGGACTGGTTCGGGCTGGAAGATATGTGAAAAGGGGCTATCTAGGATAGTTCCCGTTGAAATGCCAAGTAGGCGCGCAGGGGCTATATGCCGGCCCTGTTGCTATTGTGAAGCATGGATAGCTCTCGCCAAGCTTTTCGATACGATCTGAATCAATTTCTTCCTGGGGTACATAGGGCTCTCTAACTCCGTCTAACTCAAGAGATCCTTACCTGCATGGAATTTAGGGTCAAGGGAAAAACAATTCTCCCTAATTTGTTCGCCTTCTCTGACCGAGCTTTTCCATAATCCCCGGGTATGCTGGTTCTTGAATCAAGACCTTAAAGGCAGCTTCGGTTGGGCAAATTCGGCTGGGAAGGGGAACAACTGACCGAACTCTTCTGGCAGGTAAGGGTCTCTAGGGTTACATCTTGTGGACGAGGGACCCGAAGCACTTTAACCAGGTTGAAATGAAATCCTCCGGGATAAAAGTCCGCTTTGAAGCCACTCTTAATAGAGAAGGCTGGAAATTAAGGGACCTGCCCGCTTCAAAATAGCTAGGCATATTATACTAAGCGGACGGGACTGTTCCTGTAGCGGCCGAACCAACGCGCCTTAGAGCGACCGAATAGCACAGGAGCACAGGTGACCTTCTCAGTCAGGTTCATTTCATATAGTAAACTGAACTGAGGAATCCTGTTGCTTCATGGCGGTTGGGAATAGCAATGAAAGAAGAAGCCTGAACGTGAAAAGGCTTACACCAAGCTGAAACAAAAGGGTGACTCCGTGTAAGTCAGGGCTCATTGAACAGAGAAGGTAGCTCCCGATCTGCAGTCTTTGGTAAGCAAGTGTGCTCATTCTTGGCGTGTCGGCTTGGCTCTGGCAAGGAGAGTATGTAAATTCTGTAAAAAGGCCATGGGGCTCGGCATCGAGAGGTACCATCGTCGGGTCTACTATTCTGAAATCCAGATTCCTTAAGCAACCATGGCTATTTGATTTCCTTTAGGGTGTTAGCTTGCTCAACTTACTCTGACGTAAGAGTTGGTGCTTGTGAGACTGGCTTTTCCTACTTCTCGGGAATGTGAAACCTAACGTTCAGAGTGTTACTGATAGGTCCGCTGTTGAGAGAGAGATTCCAGAACCTTGTGCTAATTGATCCTGACCTGATTAGAACGGTCTGATCTGATCTATCATGTCCAACTCTTTCCTTCCTTCAGATAGGAAGAATTCCATCTTGATTATTATTACCTCCGAAGGGGAGGATACTCAGTCATGCTGATCAGATCAGAACCCCACATTAAGGAAAGGCGATATAAAATTGGGAAGGAGGGAACTTTCTCTTGAGCTCAGGGATCTGTCGGGGTTCTTACCGTTCCAGGTATATATGCGGTAACATTTGATCCTCTCTGATCCTATGGCCCGTGGCTGTGCCATTATATCTCTAGGGGTCTAGGCTGTTACAGGTATGATGCCTGGGATTTTGATCCGGTCTATGACTTCAATCGAACCCCAAGACGTAAGCTGTCTCAGTAGTATCTACCTCTGGAAGTAAAAAGGGGGAGTAGCAGTATAGGTATCATCCTTCCGAACAAGGACCCTGCTTTATGGGGCCCCAAAGGAAGGTGCTCTTATTGTTATTATTTGACGGGGAGATAAGTTCCCTCAAGAAGTTGTTATAGAAATTCATTTACGTAAAATACAAGATAATGTTCAATACAAATACATAATAAAGTAAACTAAAAATACGTGTATAATTTGAATCAAATCATCAGTACTAGAGCCTGCCCTTACCTTATTACAAGTTCCGCTTCTTTATACCTCTGATTCCTCCCTCCGGAAAAAGCCTTCCTGCATCGTCGAACCCCAAGTCATGCACTTTTTTGATATATCTATCTAGAATCCAACAAAGTGCAATGAGTAGCTAGCTAAGGGAATAACTCCCAACTAGTAGGTTTTTCGATACAGTCCAGCCTATCCCGTTGGTTCCATCATCCATCGTCGCATCAATCGCTATCACCCGGGAGCAGTCGCAAACGGTAACGCTGCATCCAGTCCACTCGCCCTATCTCGCGGTTATCAGCAGGAGACCCGTATTGTCAGACGAGTTTTTCATTATACGAGCATGTTCGATAACTTAAAGAGAAGGGATGGGACTCTGATCCCCTCTGATTCCCATCGCTCAGCTTGACCAGTTCGATCGGTTAACAAGTTAGAGACCAGCGTTAAACAGTTTATACCAACGTTAGCCAACTTATACCAAAATGAATGATGGTGGTCATATGCATAAGCTGGTACGAATGCCTATATCGAATGCATCAATGGCTTATTCCCTGAATACAGATACTGGCTTCCACCCTTTTCCAAGGCTTCCACCCTTACATACAGATAAATGCTTACAACCTCACAAAACGTGCTGTGAGACTGCGCTGCTTAAAGCAGGTAGTGTAAAGCTAATAATAATACCTTAAAGCGGGTGGTATGAGCCATAAAGCAGGGTGTAGCAGCTTAAATCTAGAGCTTGGCATGCTAAAGCTTTAACTTAAAGCTTAGAAAGGGCAAGATAAGCTTTAACTTGAATAAATGGGGAACTGAAAGCAAGAAGATGGTGGGGTTAAAGCTTTAAATGGGGTAACTGAACCTACAAGAGGTGGGGTAAAGATTACAAGATAAGCAAAGAAATGGGGTAAAAGAACCTTCCCCTCCTCGTGTGATGATGGTCGGGAACTAAAAGAAAGAAGAAAGATGGTGGGGTAAATAAATGGGGTAATAACGCTTTAAATGGGGTAACTGAAAGAAAGAAATAAATCATTACAATCGGGTTACTTATTACTGATTACAAGATATCTTTATAAGATCTAACCACTTTCCTTCCCCGGTGTGAGAGTAAGCCACCTAACCAAGCAAGATAACTAGAGCTTACGATATTTCCTTGTTCGCTGAAGATCGAAGAAGATCAATGTTTGGCAACGAAAACGCGCACTTACATATAGGGCGCCACTTGAATCCATTTGATAGGTTCCAGTCCAAAAAGTGAATATTTCGGCGTTTTCATTCGGCGATAAATATCGATCTTGGCTTAGCTGAGACCAATACTTGGCGGCATTAGAATTTATCACCCTAAGGCAGCGGTCTTAAGCAATAGTCCAAGTAAATAAAAAGTAATGCCCAAATGACGAAAGATTAACTCAATGGGCATAATAATAACTTTCCCAGAAGAATAGAGCTTATATCCCAGCCAGACCTTACCTTAAGGGAGACCCTGGACAGATAGAAGTGCTTGCCCTACGGGATAGAACCTTATTGTCTTCCTGGCCAGATAAGATCAACTATAGGACCAGATGATGACATTGAGATGGTCTTTTAGGCTTTTACAATGTCTTGAATCTGGCTATTCATAGTGGGATCTTCTCGTCGAAATACCCAGCGAAGGAAAACTTATTCCTCCCCTAAAAGCAGATCCCTACCCTCCTGATGTCGGTCAGTCGAGGAGGTTGGTTCTCTCCTCCCTTCCCTCTAAAGAACGTATCTAAAGATTGAAGGGTCAGTCATATCTGGTTCTCAAAGGTATTACCGGGAAAGGCGAAAGGTCAGGATATTCAAGGGAAGGGATAACCTTCACTTACCTTCTAGTTCTTTGAGGGGAAAAAATAGAAGTATGGTAAGAAACATCTATGGAGTTTTGTCTGTCTTTGCTAAGGCATAATTACTGATATAAGTCACCAATAAAGAAGGAAAAGTGTAATGTAATTATGTCTAAAGGCGTACACCTATTGATAATGGGCACAATTAATGATTTTTTAACCTTATTTAAGATGCTGGCATATTCTTAGTAGTTCATAACTTTCTTGCATTTATCAAGGCATGTTAACATGTTTACTTTTTAACATTTACCTAATCACATTAAAAAATTACTGTAAGGATATGTAAATCAGCCATCTCAAGCCCACTCATTCTATTTATCAACCTAATACAGCCAAACATTTCATAATACCACAAACAGATTACCACAGACGTTTTATATTGAATCCAGTTATTACTACAAANAACATTTTATATTGAAAACATGCGCTCTATCTCATTACAACGCACGTTTTTAAAAATTACCAAGAAAACGCACGCTTCATATGAAGTGTGAACCGTGTATTGTAATCAATTTTCTTCAATTGTATCAACCACGCTTTAATCAGTTTTCTTTAGTACCTGCAGGTGTATACATACGAACGGAAATCTATGAATCTCAGCAAAGGCATGTGAAACATGTTGACTGCTTGACATTGAATATGCTTTATGGAGAGAAGAATCTTCCACCCTAAGCAGCTGCGACTTATTCAAATGGCTACCAGCGAGCCACAAAAAACTTTTTAATGACTTTTGTCAAGGCCATTTATGGTGCTCATCGATAGAGATTCTATGTAATGCATTGCAGCATTTTTTTGTATATGCATGACCGATGTGTAACAATCTCGCTAGTCGGCTGCCACATCTGTGGTGGAATACTTCTTGTAACTTTCCAGACGAATTCTGATCATTTCACTGCCGTTTCCATAGCTTATAGAGAGGGTTGGATGCGAGTGCTCTAGATACGACGTACTCAATACAATTAACCTGAAACCTTGTTAGAGTTAGAGCTATAAGTCTAGCTGCAGATCACAAGCCGCCTTAAGTAACGAGACAATCTGGATTGCTTGAAATCTAAATATTCTATATAAATTTTGCAACGTCTCTAAAATGTTAGCATATTTCCACCATCGAATTCCAATTATATAAAATATTGATTTTTTTGTATGCGCTCAGCTTTCAAAAACTACACATTTTGCAATGAGATTATGATATATATTAGGGTTTCCTGTTTTCTGTTTTTTGTTATCGATTCATTTCAATTCGGTACAGTTAATCTTTGTCAAGTGGGTCGTGATAGGTTCAAATTCGTTATGGCCATTTGAAGGCTTGGAAAAACTTGAAGTAGATACTTCCATAGTTTTGTAAGTGTAAATATGATTGCGCGAGGCACGGTTTTAGATTCCCTAGTTCCGTTTAAGGTCCTGGTCTAAAACAAATCTAGAATTTCCTTATCTATTCTGATTTTCTAGCCCTTTGTATTGTGCTTCCCCAGTTTTTGGTGTTTGGATCTAATGCGAATTGAATTTTCTTAACTATTCGAATTTTCTGGCAGTTTGTAGCGGTATTTCCTAGTTTGTTGTTGTTCGGGTGTAATATGATTTGAATTCTATCTCGTTTTTTTTTAAAGGCAGAAAGAGAAGTCTATTTGACTGAACATTAGACAGGATTAATTGATCATTATATCAATTCAGCTCATCTAATGAATGTGATTTACTCTTCATTCATTTTTGGATATTGTATTTATGAAAAATATTTGAAAAATAAATAGAATATTTTAAATTTTTTATACTTTTATAAATAATAATTGTTTTTTGATAATGAAATTTTTTTTTAATTAATTAATAATATTAAAAATATTTTATATAATTTTTATTAATATTTACATTAATCTTATACATAAATTATGTATCAATTTTTTAATTTAATTTTTTTAAGGAAAAACAATTATATATTTAAATCTATTTTTTATAATTTTATCAAATATCAAATTTTATTTTATTAAAAGAAAATATAATCAATTTTACTTAAGATAAATCAATTAATATATATTATACTAAATACATATATATGTAGTATAAAAATGTTAGTAATATATATATATATATTATACTACATACATTTTTATATAATTGCATGTTGAAAATGTTAATATAATTTAGTAAATATCAATTTTTTTTATACTAAAAGAAAATATAATTAGTTTGAAATTGGCTGCATAAATTTTATTTAAGATAAGTTAATTACTACATACATTTAATTAGATGTTGAAAATGTTCAATATAATTTCAAATTAAATATATTTATAACATATATATTACTAGATACAGTTTTATATTTCATTTTGAAAATGTTTATATAATTTTATAAGTCAATCATCTTTCCCATTAGAATTAGCTTTTAAATGTAAAATTTATCACGAAATTTATTACAATGTGACCAACATGTGCTTATGTTGCAATGTTACATACATATCCTGATGTCATAATGTGACAAACATTTCCAAATGTCACAATGCAATGAACATAACCATTTGTCGCATTTTGATGTGTAGAACCCAATGTCACAATTTTTCAAACATAGCTCAATATTACAATGAGACATACATTTCTCAATGTCACTATGTGACAAACATAACATATTGTGAGAATCTGACAAATCTATTCCAATGCCATAATGTGTGTGACAAACAAAAATCCTACATCACAATGTATAGAACTCAAATCACAGTCTAGCACACATAGTCCAACATTGCAATTCCTTACATAAACTTCACAATTTTACACTCATGACCATACATCACTATGTGACAAACTTTGTCCTTTGTCACATTGTGATGAACATTTTCCAACATTGCAATGTGAACATATCCACTATCCTTACATTGTTTCAATCACTTACCAACAACACAATATGTCGAACATCTCTCGATGTCTCATTGTGACAAAAGTAGCAACATTACAATGTGGCAAGCATAAACTAATGTCACAATGTGATGAACACAGTCATGCCGGTGCATTGTCGACAAAACGTTGCAATCTGTTGAACACAAAAAAACATTGAAATGTGTCATACATTGATCTATCATCGCAATGTGAGGAAGATTTCCTCACGTTGCAATGTGTCACGCGTATCCTTATGTCACAATGTGACAAACATTTCCAAACGTCACAATGTGATGAACATAACCTCCTCGTCATAATGTCATGCAAATATCTTGTCGTCATAAGGTGACAAGCAATGTCAAACATAGCCTCATCATTTCAATGTGATGAAAATAGCCTCCTCGTTGTAATGTTATGCAAATATCATGTCGTCATAAGGTGACAAACAATGTTTTGTGGTTGTAATCTATTAAAAATAGCTCCATCATCACAATAAATGCCATGTTCTCACAATATGATGGACATACAAAATTCATGTTCATCACATAGACATATGACATATGATGAACACACAGTATTTATGTTCATCACATAACCACTTTTTACTTAAATGTCATCTCATTGAAATGTGATGAACATAGCCCTCCCATCAAACTATCCCTATCATCATCAATATATGAAAAACATTATCCTATCATCGCAATGTTATGAACATATCCTCGTCTTCTCAATGTGATGCAAATATCCATTCATCATAATGTTATGCAAATATCTCACCCTTGCAATGTGATGAACATATACTTGGTGTCGCAATGTGATGAACCTAGACTTATAGGATGAGCATACGATGTGACTCACCTAACCATATTATCATAATGTGACGAACATAATTATGGTTGACCTTGATTGAACATAACCATATTGTCTCAATGTGATGAACATAGCCCCATTGTTGCAATGTGATGCAAATATCCTTTCATCATACTATAATGCAACTATCTTGTCATCTCAATCTGATGAACTTAGCCCCTACCTTGCAATGTGAAAAAAGTAACCATATTCTCGCAATATCATGAACATAGCCTTGCCATCATAATCTCATCATCATAGCCTCATTGTTGCAACGTTATGCAAATATCATGTTGTCATAATGTGACAAACCATTCCAAACTTCACAATCTTAATGTTATATGTAGTCTTGGTAAACCATGGTCATGGCCAACCATGGTCTCCTATGGACAACAACTATAAAACATGGTGAACCATTTTCAACGATGGTCAACCATAGTCAACAATTTTCATGGTCAACCAAGTTTAACCATAGTGAAAGTCATCCATAATGAACATCAACCATTGTGAACGTCAACCAATGTGAACGTCAATAATGTGACAAACATTTCCCAATGTTGCAATGTCACGAACATTTACTAATTTTGCATTGTTATGACCATTTCCCAACATCACTATGTTACGAATATTTCTCAACATTGCAATGTGACGAGCATTTCCCAATGTCGCAATGTGACGAACATTTCCCAACGTTGCAGTGTGATGAACATTTCTCAACGTCACAATGTGAGAACATTTCGTGACATCGCATTGTGAGGAATATTTCTCAACATTGGAATTGACAAACATTTCCCAACATCGCAATGTGACGAAAATTTCTAAAACTTTAATACCTTTTAAATATTTTTGTGCTTTATTAATGTGTTAATTAATAATATTTTATTAACTTATTAGTACTTTGAAATAACAATTTCTTGCTATATGTATGAGAATTGAACTCAAGTGGGAAGGATAACAATAATTTCTGATAACCATCCAAGCTAAACCCAATTAACATTAATACATTATTTATTAGTGTATTAATATTATAGCAACGTATTATTTATTAATATATAAATATATTATTTATAATGTATTTATATATTATAATAATTTATCGTTAACATATATATTAATTATTTCCATAAATATTAATATATATTAATAAATATATTAATCTATTAATAATTAATAATGTATAAATATATTAATTATGATATATTTCAGCATTATAATAATGAGTTAATACATTATTATAAGATATTATTTGTATAATGTAGTACTACATTATTAATGTTACATTATTTTATTAATGTATTAACATTTTATATATGTATTATTTTAATGGAGTATAAATACTTTATTAACTTATTATTACTTTAAATAATGTAATACTTTAATACATTTTCAACACTTTAATATTTTTTAATGTATTAGTGTTTTATTAATGTATTTTATTCATAACATTAAATAATTAACTAATACATTACTAATTAATTAATACATTTGTACATTACAATATATAGTAATGTATTAATAGTTTAATTTAGACATCATATTAATATATTATCATTAATTAATTTAGATAATTAATACATTATGTCAGTAATTTAAATTAAGTTATATTAAGTAATAACTTAATATATTAAATAGTTTAAATTAAGTAAATAATAACTTACTTATTACTTAATATATTTAATAATTATAATTAAGTTATAACTTTATATAATCAAGTTAGTAATTTAATTTAAATTAAGTTGTATTTAGTTATATTAAAACATTTAGTTTTATTAAGTTGTATTATTAAATTTAATACATTAATGTAATAATTTAAACATTATAATAATAAAGTAATACATTAATTTAAATTACTAAATTAATTATATTAAGTAATAACTTAAATATAATTAATTAATATATTATGTAATAAATAATTACTTAATACAACATAATTTAAATTAAGCAATAACTTAATTATATTAAGTTATAAGTTAATTATGTTAAGTTATATTAGTAATAACTTAATATATTAAGTAATTTAACTTAATACATTAATGTTTTAATTTAGTAATTAATACATTAAGTTAGTAATTTAGAAATCATATGAATGTACTAATACTTTAACAATATTAAATAATAATTTTTTAATAAAATATTAATTATTTAATATATTAATATATTAATTAAATAATACAATAATTAATAATATATTAATATATTAATACACATTATTATATTAATAATTGATTAATACATTATTATTATATAGATATTAATATATTAATTGTTGTTCCCATGGCATGTCACTCATAAACAGGTAACAACCACATTAAGTAAAAAGTGGTTGATATATGCTGATTGACATCATTATTTTGGAAATGTGAAAAATGACGTTGATCCGGTATATCAATCAGTTTTTACTTAATATGGTTGTTGCTAGTATATAATAATAGCATTGTCCAATGAAATAATCATAAATGCATAATTACAAATATAATATATACATTGTTTGTTAAAGAGTAATATAATATAATGTAATATATAATTCATGACTCGAAAAAATCCATTTTGTTTCTCGAAAGATAAAGAAGATGGGAGAAGATTGAGTGCCGCGAGAATGTGGATAGAACCAGTATAGACGATTGGTTAAAATAACCTTCCTTATAACTACGATGGGGTGACTGAAACCAACTCCGATAACCCTATTTTAGATGCAGTTTATCCACACCCTATTCACTATAGCTTATATAAGACTGGATTCTTGAAGACACGGGCTTCTGAGAAGAAAGGATAGATAGTAGCCATAGACATAAGTCAGTTATATATACCACACAGCTGATCTTACTTTTAGCCTGAGAACTCAGCTTACTATAGTTGGGAAATATGGTGCTGGTGTTGAACTCATGTGCTCGACTGAGAGATGAATGGGATTGGAAACAATGCATGCTAGAAAGGACGTAGGTTCTAATCATAGTGCTTGATGTTTGTTTATTATAGACTCAAGAAAGAACCCTAAGTACTGTTACGGTGACAAAGTGGTTATGGAACAAATATTGAGGGGAGACGTCTTGAGAGAGACCTTGATTTGGTGCTATGGTGATGGAACATTTAGAGAGCAGTTATCGAGGGAGAACCGTCAATGAGAGATGAGAGGGAACCACTAGAATTTGCAAGGGAGTCAAAAGGGAGAGAAGAAGATTTCTGGCCTTCCCTTTGTTTGTGATGTCGTTTTTCCCAACCTTTCTTTGCGAATATATATATATATATATATATTGTCAATTTTGGCTCTATGATGTCTTTTGGTGGGCAGTCACATTCTTTCTTGACATTGTGGTTCAAGATCTAAGTGAGCCATACAAGAATGAAGCTACAAGTGTTTCGGGCAGATGAGCAGGAGTGAATAATCTAGTTACTATTGATAGTGAATACAATCTATAGGGTTGTAAGTCCAATCCATTGACTAATGTTGATCCTAGAGTTATATCGGAATCGATTTTCCCTCCGCCCTCCGGCGCCATCATTCTCGGACATTATAAGAAAGGAGGGTATGCCATTATCGCTCGCATGATTTTCCTGTCATAGGGTAGAGGGGTTTTGCCTATCTTTGTAGCACATCTCATGTCTACACCTGGAACAACAGAAGAGCATATATCTAATATATAGAGGAGTCTTGACTAAAACAAGCTTGATAATCACAATACTATTACGGGTATCCCTACCTTTTCCAAAGTGATCCATTCCTATTGTGCGTATGTTGTTCATAATCCTTTCATAATTCCAATCCCATCTTTGTTTCGGCCCTATCAATCAAAAGTGGATTAGTATTAAGGTTGAAATGCCAGTCAAGAGTGGAAGCTGTACCGGATATGGACCATATTGGATACTTGTTGTACTCTCTTCTTGTTATTCTGTCGTATTAGGTATCAATATTCTCTTTGGTCTAAGTGCTTGTTATTCCTATTTAGCATCTCTATGCCCTCTGTTTCGAATAAGCAATCCAAAACCACACTAGCCTCCGAACTAACCCTGCACCTTATTATTTACCTAAGCCTAGGGTTACCTTATATATTCCTTACATACTCTATTCATGGCATTACAGAGGTGGACTTAGGGATAGTCTGTCTTTAGCTCTATCCCAGTCCCTATGGGATGGAACTAAGTGAGGGTTTCTCACGATCCAAGTAAAGGGTAAAGTGGGAATACCCATATACTAATTAATTGCAGTTCTCTGCTTGCTGTAAGATGTTCCATCATATAGGGTTGTAGGGTAGTTTAGAGGCTAAATTGTAGGTTTGGTGTTATCTAGTCTATTTCTGCCCATCACCGATAAGATATCGAGGTCAGTATAATGGCCTGCCCCTCCCTGTAACAGAAGCATAGGTCTTCCCTTATTACGGGTATGGGATGTCACTGGTATGTCTCACCTTGTTTCATTGGTGAAACCCTATATAACTGACATAGTGCCCTTCATATTTCAATTGCACTCGGGCAGTTTCTTTTTATTGTGATCTATCCCTCTTTGTGGTTCTTCGTGGTATAAATCTGGGTATGGTCTGGCTCAAATCAACATGTGGGGTGTGATCAATCAAGGTTACCCGATGTTTTGTCGACTTATCCCACTATCCACAGTAAGTACGTAGCTTTCCCTTATAGATATGTGTTTAGCTTCTGTAGTAGCTGGGTGAGGTTTAATCTTCTTTTGGTTCTAGGCCTTATTACTTGGGGTATCCAATGTGCTTCCCAATCGAGCAAAGGGATGTTCTTCATTTTCACTTTGCGCCCCTCTTTGAGCCTTGTCTGTAGTCACGCTGCTCTGCTCGTATCTTAGGGATCTATGGTACATTCCAAGGGGTTTGCTTCCAATAGGACAAATATACACACTGCTATCATTAATGACCCCTTCCTTCCTTGGGCCGCTTGCTGTGGGATTTTTCTACTCACTTCACTTGGGAAAGTCATGGGTGGTAAGTGGTGCTATTGGGGGTGTTAATCTCATTCGTTGTCCTATTTTGTTATGGCTCTCGGTTGCTTAGGCAAATATGCATTCATGGGTAGTTGCTTGATTTAGGTGTTCAGTACTTGTTTAACCCAACCGATCACCCTAGAAAATATAGGGCAGATGTAGGGCAGATAGAGAGGTACATCGATATGGGTATTCAATGATGCTCTGGTATATGGCACGGATAGGTGTCAGCTAGTAGGATAGCTTATAGATATGATGCCTTCAGTACTCGCAGTTGATACACTCCTCATCATCTAAGTAAGGATAGGTCTATTTACTAATAAGTATTACCATGTATGTAGTGAAGTGGCTTTAAGATGAGATAGGAGTCGTAACAGGTCATGTCGTTGCCTTTACATATACTACAGAATGGTAAGCATGATTAATAATAATGGTGGATTCCCTTTCCCTTTCCCTTACATGTATCGGCTTTTTATAAAGACACCAGCAATCCCGTGCTTCTTCTTTTTCCACTTTTTCTGAGCTACTCCGGGAGAGGGTAACCTACAAATCCATCTGCTACCTGTTTGCAAAATTTCAGAAAATCTTTACAATTATGGAGATTTCATCTCTCATGTTATGGTCATAAATCCATATGCTCCCTTTCTGCAAAATTTCATTAAATCTTTACAATTATGGAGATTTCATCTCTCATATTATGGTCATCATAGATGGATAATTAAAAATGGATCTAATCACATTCATTTTATTTTCATTTTTTTGTCTTTAATTTTTGGCATTACATTTCTCATATTTCAATTTGCATTGTAGTTCATGTTGTTTGATAAGATTGGTACCTTCATCAACTAATTGTTTAAATTCATGCAACTTGTTTTTGCAACTTGTTTTTTTCAAGTGTGATATCATAAAAGTAATATACTATTTTTTTTTCTAGATATATCTTTAAAAATTAAAGAATCAAATTATTTTGGAATGTATAATTAAAGTTAATAAACAAAGTCATTTTATAATGCACTAGTGTTAATTGAAAAGCAATACTTGTAAGAACAAGTTTCTATTACATAGAACTGTATGTGACTAATATTTCTATTATACTACTTATATATCTTATTTTGAGAACTAAATTGATATTTAATATACTTTAAATCATTGAATAAATTAGGATTTAATAACATGTTTTAAATTATTGCATACATATCTAGGTATCAATGCTAGTATGTTTAAAAGTGTATGTTTAAAAAAAAAAAAATGATATAGAGTTTTTATCAATTAAAGAATTTTTCAAGATAACTATTCTCAATATGGTTTTTTATTCAATTAAATAACTTTTCAAATTAATTATTTTCAATATGGAGTTTTTTTTAATTAATTTATTTTTGGATTATATAAAAATAATGATCAATAAGTTTGTGCTTGAAACTTATTTTATGGTAAATACTTTTCAATTGACATTGTTTTGTATAATGATAAATTCAATAGATGAATTTGCAAAACAAAACTATATTGGAAAATTCATATAGATAGAATTCAAAATTCATTTACAAATGTTACCTCAAAATTAATCCATAGATTTAGCACTACTCCATTTTCACATATCTATTTTTTATTTAAAAAAATAGTCTAATACAAAAGTTGCAACTATGACATAACCATCACAATATCTTTTAGAACTTATGCTAATAGAAAAAAAAATATACAAACTAATAATTAATATAGCTAAAATATTTAGTCATTCTAAAAACTTATTAAATTATAAATTATATTGGATTTGGTACTAAATAAACTTTTGTGTTTGTAAAGATTAATTGAGTTTTAAAATTAGTAAACTATAAATTTGATACACATTTAATAAGAAAAACAAAAAATACTAAATCATATATCTATCTATATATATATATATATATAACTTATGATTGACATTTAAATATTGTGGATGTATAAAAAAAAAAGAACAATAAATTAGAAATATAATGAAGAAAAATAATGAATTGGAATGTAGATTTATAGATAGTGAGACCAAAATAATAATTAATATAAGTAAAATATTCTATGATTGTAAGGAATTTTTAGATTATATGTTATCTTGGATTTTGTAGTAAAGAAGTTTTTGTGATTGTAAAGAGTAATTGAGTTGTAAAATTAGTAAGCTAATTAAATGGAATATAAATTAATATATAACTAAATCAAAATCATAGTTACCATAGGTAAAATAGTTTACTAACCACATGTTATAAGAAAAAGTGATACATAAATTTTAAATAATGATAATACAATAAATTACATATGATAAATTAAGTATGCTTGAAACCATGTAATAAAATAGAAATGAATGAGGATAATGGGTTGGTTTACCTAAAAAGGAAAACAAAATCACTGAATATGAATATGAACCTAAAACTATAACAATTGCGTTTTCATATAGAGAAAATTGTTATTCCCTCATAAAAAAAAAATTAAAAAATAGTGCTCGATTTCCTTTCCCTAACTAAAATTTGTGTTAATTTCATTCCTTTGTAAGGAATTATAAGGACAAAATTAAAGATCATAAATTTTTGATACACTTCACAGATCCCCATTTATATCATTTGAGTTCAAATCCTTCTAAATGAAATTTATAATGAAAAAATATGGGACATAAATTGGACACTTTTATCTAGGAGTTAATCATGAATTAAGAACATGGTACATGAATAATCAACAATGTTTTTGAAATCAATTCAATATAGTTCGTTCATGTCAACTAAGATGAATGTCACTATTTTACATAACCGTTGATGAATGTTGCAATGTGATGCCACCATTAAGCAATTAAGCAATGTTGTAACATCATAATCCAACATAAAACAAGAAAAAAATTTCAATTAGAAAAAATCCTTTATGAATGTCACAATGTCACATAACCTTTTACATAATCTATAATGTAACATAGTTATTAATAATATTATCAAACCGCTAACCCATGTCAACCACATCAAATACTATAGTGAACCATAGTGAACAATGTCCAACCAAAGTCAATGCACCATATCATTGATGACAATCACATTGCAATGTAACCATTTGGGATTTGAAACATACAAATTTGACATAAGTCGGTGATAAAATGCTGCAATTTAACATAACCCTTCAGGAATGTGATTTATGGCAAACCAAACTCAATGCAACATAACCCAACATGAATTTTAAAATGTAACACAGCCATTAAGGAATGTAACAATTTAACATAAATTTAGTCAATATGAATGTCACAATTTGACATAATCATTGAGAAATTTCATAAAATGACATAGCCCTTAATGAACGTCACAGTGATACAAACCCATTAATGAACGTAACAATATAACATCACATTTGATGAACATCATAGTGCAATGAAATCCTTAATGAAAATTGCAATGTGACATCACATTAAATGAATGTGGTAATGCGGCAGTACCATTAAATTCGTAACATGAATGTCTCAATTTGAAATAACCATTAAGAAATTTCATAATCCAATATAACCCGCAATGAATGTCTCTATGCCACATCAAATTTTAGAATTTGATGAACATCGTAGCATGAAAAATCCTTAATGAACATCGCAATGTGACATAACATTTGACGAATGTCATAATGTGACATAACCATTAACATTTTCTCAATCTAAATTAACCAATAAGAAATATCGCAATGTGAAAAAAACCATAAGAAACATGACATTTGATCAATGTCACAATATGACATAACCATTGACGAATCCCGTAATCCGACATAAACTAAGAAAAATGTTGCAATGTGATAAAACACTTGATCAGAGTCATGATGTGACATCACCTTTGATAAATTCTATAATGTGAAATACTTCAAATCACATCAAATACCATATTAAACCATAATGAACAATGGCCAACTAAACTCAACGCAACAAAGCCTTTATGATAGTCAAAATGCAACATAACCATTTGGTATTGGGAGGATATAAATTTGACATACATCAGGGAAGATGAATGGTGCAATTAAACATAACTATTAAGGAATGTGGTTTATGTGTAACAAAATTCAGTCGAAATCAATGAAACATAACCCATGATGAATGATCTAATGTGACATAACCATTAAGAAACATAGCAACTTAACATAAATTTAGTCAATATGAATGTTGCAATTTGACATAACCATGAAGGAATGTCACAAGTTGACATAACCCTCGATGAATGTTGCAATGTGACAAAACCATTAATAAACATAACAATGTCACATCACATTTGATGAACATCAAAGTGGGCTAAAATCATTAATGAACATCAAAATGGGACATTCCATTTGATGAATCTTATCTTGTCACATAACCATTAACATTGAAAGATCAAGGTATCAATCTGAAATAACGATTAAGAAATGTCGCAATCTAAGATAACCCTCTATGAATGTCGCAATTGGACAAAACAATTATGAATGTCATAATGTGATAAAAATCATAATGAATATTGCAATTTGACATCACAATTGATCATTTCACGAACATCGTAGTGCCAAAAAAATACTCAATGAACTCGCAATGTGACATAAAATTTGATGAATGTCGTAATGCAACATAACCATTAATGTTCCAAGATGAATGTACTCATCTAAAATAGCCATTAGAAATGTTTAATCTAAGATAATCGTGGATGAATGTCAAAATGTGAAAAAACCATTAATCAATGTCACAATGTGAAAAAACCCGTAATGAATGTCACAATGTCACAATATCTTTAATGAAAATCACAATTAAACATAACCATTTGGGATTGGGAACATAGCAATTTAACATAATTCAATGAATAAATGTCACAATTTATCATAACCATTAAGGAATGTGATTTATGGGTAACCAAAATCATTGCAACATAACCCTTGATGAATGTTGCAGTGCAACATAACCATTAAGGAACATAACAATTTAACATAAATTTATCCATTATGAATGTCACAATGTGGCATAGCTTTTGATGAATAATTTAATGTTACATTACCATTAATGTTGTAATATAAATCTCTATTGGCGTGCCACTATGATTGATACTCACCACTAGCCAATACTTCTTTCAATAAACATGAGTGGTACCCTAGTTAGGAAACCCTTTCTCTTTGAAAAATTATGGCTCACACACCCGTACAGTTCACCTTCTTCACCATAGCTTCATATGCATGGGATTCAGATGAACTAACAATAGTCAAAGAAGAAAATAATCAAAACTATGAAGACACTCAGGTGAATCTATGGTTGTCGTTAAATTCATGCTCAACAAATAAACTCCCATTGAATTCAATTCAGCTACCATCATGGCAAGGGGAATAAATGAAACAAGTTTCTGTATGGAAATCTCTTTCTTTCAAGTGAAAAGGGTCTCTAACACCAGTATCAATCAATGGGCTAGTACCATCATAGATCCATCTTCACTCCATATCTACCATATCTATCATGAATCAAGAGAGATCAAATCCCTCGAGGTGCAAACCTTTTTTAGAGTGAAAAGATTAAGGAGAGATTTGCACCTCAAGATATTTGATCTCTCTCGATGCATAATATATCAAGTTAGGATGAATCACACAAAATTCAGTAACAAATTTAAATCATAATTTGTATATGTACATGTTTTGTATGAATTTATCCTTTAAACTTTACTATCATTTTTAATTGAGAAAGTACAATCAAGAATATTATGATACAATTGAGATACAAATCTCCGCCCATTTAATATATTATTTATCCATTTTATGATGGAATACTACCCTGGAGATCACAACAATACACATTATAAATCCACCGTCATATTCGATTCTAAGTAAAATCTCTTCGAAATTTAAATTCTTACGCATTTCACTTTGAAAAGTATATTTGATATTCCGAAATATTGTTGGATTTATTTATTGAAAATGTTTAATAAAAGCATAAAACATTCATTTTTTAAGAATAGTTCAAAACTTACAGTTAAACAAACGAAAATGACAACAAAAGATTTAAAGTATATAACTCCATTTAAATCGATGAGGTTGTTCTCCAAAAATGATTTCAGAAATCACGTTTTTTCATGAGAGTTAAAGTATATAAGTCCAACGTCAAAATTCTGATTTTAGATGGAGTTTTACTCGTTGGGCTGTGCAGAAGAGTTATGGTAACAAACCGGTATTCTATTACAAGTCCAGTCTGTCCATTCCGTTGAATATGTCTAAATCGTCCCCAAAATGACCCTCAAACCTCCTTTCCGCGTTTTCCATGTGCTCAGCACCCCTCCTCACTGCGTAGCTACTTGCTATATATCTCTGCATGTAAGGAAGATAGACTCATATTATTTTCTTACTCGGTGCAATGAAAAGAATAATTTTATTGGTTGCTTGGATTGGTTACTGAGAAATGGAAAAGAGAATAGCATCTGCACGATTGGTAATATTGATTGCCCTGCTTATGGTAAGTGAAAGTTCTGCATCTACGCCATTGCAATTTAAATTCGTATTTCAAGGAAATGTAGTGGAAAGTAGTAATAATAATAAGATGAAGAATGGCTTGTTCGAATTACTTAAGGGTCCCGTAACTCCGTCAGGTCCGTCTGATTGTCAAAACTACAGGTCTCCCAGCGCGGGAGGGTCGGGTCGTGTCCACCTGCATGATCAGAGAGAACTAACAGGCCTGCCAAATTGAAATTCTTTTAGATTTATGTTTTTATTGTCATTGTCCACAACTGACTCAAATACAGTACATATGTTCGAATAATCTTTATCAATCCTTGTTCTCACTTTTATTTATTTGGAAAATCTCCGGCAAAAGTGATCTTTTAAAAATTAGAATTAAATATATGTAATGAATATTTATGTTTAAACATAGAATTGGTGGTAAACACACTACATATGTTGGAATAATCTTTATTAATACTTGTTTTCACTTTTATTTATTTCGAAAGTGTTTCGCAAAAGTAATTCTTTTAAAAATTATAATTAAATATATATAATGAATATTTATGTTTAGACATTGGTGGTAAACAATGCAGTTCATCTCTTAGTATGGAAAAGATTCAGGGAAATTAAATATATTTTATTTATGAATATATTATACTTTGGAGGAATAAATCCCTTAGTTGCAAACCTTTTTTAGAATAAAATTTTTTAGGAAAGGTTTGCATTTTAAGAGATTCCACCTTTCACCATAATAGATTTGGAGTTAAAAATGGATTTACTTTACTTAGTTTAACATTGAATTTTAGTAGGAAGTTAATATTTCAAAATCATCTTGATACACGACCATAAGTTAAAGTTGCAACTATGACATAATCATCACAACCTCTTTTAAAACTTATGCTAATAGTAAAAATATACAAACTAATAATTAATATAGATAAAATATTTGGTCATTCTAAAGACTTATTAAATTATAAATTATATTGGATTTAGTACTAAATAAGATTTTTTGATTGTAAATATTAATTGAGTTATAAAATTAGTAAACTATAAATTTGATACACATTTAATAAGAAAAATAAAAACTACTAAATCATAAAAACTTAAATAAAGTTAGTCAATATGAATGTCACAATTTGACATAACCATGGAGGAATGTCACAATTTGACATAACTCTTGATGAATGTTGCAATGCGACAAAACCCTTTATAAAGGTAACAATGTCACATCACATTTGATGAACATCAAAGTGGGATAAAATCATTAATGGACATCGAAATGGGACATTCCATTTGATGAATGTTATCTTGTCACATAACCATTAACACTTAAAGATCAAGGTATCAATCTGAAATAACCATTAAGAAATGTCACAATCTAAGATAACCCACTATGAATGTTGCAATATGACAAAAAAATTACGAATGTCATAATGTGATAAAAACCATAATGAACATTGCAATTTGACATCACAATTGATCATTTCATGAACATCATAGTGCCAAAAAAATACTTAATGAACATCGCAATGTGACATAAAATTTGATTATTGTCGTAATGCAACATAACCATTAATGTCCCAAGATGAATGTACTCATCTAAACTAGCCATTAGAAATGTTTAATCTAAGATAATTGCGGATGAATGTCAAAATGTGAAAAAACCCTTAATCAATGTCGCAATGTAAAAAAACCTTCAATAAATGTCACAATGTCATAATATCTTTGATGACAATCACAATTAAACATAACCATTTGGGATTGGGAAAATAGAAATTTAACATTGTTCAATGAATAAATGTCACAATTTATGATAACCATTGAGGAATGTTATTTATGGGTAACCAAAATCATTGCAACATAACCCTTGATGAATGTTGCAATGCAATATAACCATTAAGGAACATAACTCTTTAACATAAATTTTTCCACTATGAATGTCACAATGTGACATAGCTTTTGATGAATTTTGTAATGTTACATTACCATGACTCAATGCGCTAGCATAGGAGAAACGGGGGAAAAAATGCGTTAAGACAAGGAGAGATGACTACTTGCCCGACACAACAGAACCACACCTACAAGACAAGGGAAAACATCCCCATTCCAACACAACGAACTTGAAAAAAAAGGACTAGAACCTCGTGAAGGTGTTCAACACATGCGCAAAAAAAAAATTACAACGCTTGACAAAACTCACATGTAAGGCATCGACTCTAGCCAAGTTATCATTCGTCGCTATCAAAATAGGGCATGCTATGATCCTGTCATCAAGAATCATACCGTCCCCATGTGGTAGATGTGTCAATAACCTTGGCGCAACACATCCTATCTGAACCAAGGACTTTAGAAGACTCTGACGTGCTAGGAGCCAAATACTGACAGGGAGACTATACCCACACCCCACATAAAAGGTCGACGAGATACAAGAGGTTGACTACCAGAGGATTCATGGCTTCGTCAACCACCCAACCCATTCATCAACTCTAAACTATTCAACAATTACAAATAGTTTTTGACATTGAATATCCATCATAATTTAACAAGTCTAAATTATAATTTAGTCTTTAACCTACCAATTGATTAACAATTAATACAATCCAATTGACCATTCTACTTTACAACATAGATGTTACTTGCAATCTAAATAACATCACCTTCGAATCAATCAACAATTCTACATCATAATCAATGAATAATTTCAATCGAAATGACCTCAATTACAAATCAGTTGGGCAATGTTGCAATATGATTTAATCATTATCTACAATTTAATTTAGCAATATTAATTTATACTTGGGTCAATACTCCTAAACTGATTTAGCCATTAATCGCCACTTAAAAGGGTAATTCTAAGTTAATCCCTGAAATTACAATCTAACTATCAAATGAAAATGTATAACTACATTAGCGAGATCAATGTAAAATGCTACAATATAACACTTGTAATCCTTTAAATTACACATGTCGTCTATCTAATATAACCATACCAAAAATAACTAGCTGTATGTAACATTAAGAAGGGAACTATTGAATGTTAACATTGTTGTAGCAATTGACATCGCTGTGGCAATTAATATTTAGAAGGAAATTGTTGTCCTTTGACATTGTTTTAGCAATTAGACTCACAATTAACATGGCAGTTACATAGCAATTAATCTGACCAATAACATGGATGTAGCAATCGATATTTGGGAGTGTGAATTTTACGTACACTGAATTGAAGGAAAATAAGAAGACAAAACAACTGCAGAAGGATCAACTCATGGTCATTCGACAATCAACGTATTGAACATTCTAAATAGCAAAATCGTGTTCCTTCAGCAACGAACTCAATCATTCTTTTTTTAGGCAAATCCATGGTTATTTACAGCAAACTCAGTCACATTTAATTGGCAAAAATCGTGGGCCTTTACAACAAACTCAGTCACATTTAATTGGCAAAAATCATTGGCATTTACAACAAGCTCACGCAATCGATTTAATAGCCAAAATCATGGGCATTTATAGAAATCTCAAGGAATCGATTTAAAAAAAATTCGTGGGCATTTTATCAGCAACTTAGCCAATCAATTTAAAGGAAAAAACATGGGTATTTCAACAACAATCTATGTTAAATTTTAAAAGAAAGAAAATGGGCATTTCAACAACAATATTTGTAAACCGTTAAAAGTCAAAACGTGGGCATTTCAACAACAATCTTTGTCAACTTTTAAAATAAAAAAATGTGGGAATTTCAACAAAAATCTCTGTCAAATTTTAAAAGAAAAAACATGGGCATTTTAACGACACTCTCTGTCAACTTTTAAAGAAAAAACGTGGGCACTTCAATGACAATATCAGACACATTTTAAATGGAAAAATCATGGTTTTCCTTTTTCATTGCCCGAATGCCAAATGAAAATGCATACAGGTATGACCAAAACACCCTTCCCTTACCAGGATACCAATTATAAAAACGTAGACAGGGAAATGATTTCATTTTTCCATTGTGAGGATACCAATACAAAGTAGACATGAATAACTCAAAAATGTTTTTCCATTTCCATGATTACAATTATAAAAATGTGGACAAGGAATCAAATCATTTTTCCAATGCTAGAATACAAATACAACACAAACAAGAATAACAAATAAAAACATTTTTCCATTCGAGGATACCAATACAAAAATGGAAACATGAAATAAATTCATTTTTTCGTTGCTAGAATACCAATACAATGCAGATAGGAATAATAAAAACATTTTTCCATTTCTAAGATACCAATACAAAAATGCAAACATGAAATCAATTCATTTTTCCATTGCCAGAATACCAATACAACACAGACGATAGTAAGAGAAACGCAAGGATCCAATGGGAAAAGTCATTTAAATGATTGCAGGGATTCTATTACTCAAGGCGTAGAGAAAAACCAACAAGGATGTAAGATAATCCATACACATAGGTCTTTTCTAAATGGAGCAAGTCAAAGAATCATCCAAGGACAATAACAGAGGTAGACGACTGACAGGAATGTCCTTCGCTCATCATCCATGGACATGAAAGCAGGGCGTTGAGATCCATAGGTCTATTAACATCAAAGCGACGACAGTAGATTAGGCCCCTAATCGACTGGTCAGGTGAGGACAGATGAGCTAGGGACAAAAGGAAAAAAAAAACATAATCTTCACAAATCAATACACCACAGAGTAGTCAAGACATGACGAGAATTGAATTCCATGGGATTCAATCAATCATCGAGCTATAGGCTATTGAAAAGTCTAGTCATTAACTAGAACGCTAAGACAATCAGTTTACTTACCTAATTAAACATGCAGATCCAAAGCATAAATCCTACTACAATCTACCATGCAAAAATAAAGTGTATCATTTCTTGATCACCCGCTTTGAGTTGATGTCTTGCACGCTCCATGCAACTCCGGCTTTCCGACTGATAAGACTTCACTAGTACCTCCCAACCTATGCTAGGGGTACTCTTCTTCCCCCTTATTCCCCTGAGCCACAAAGGGGCCACTCACACTAACGAGAGAATCAACTAGCTCCTAGCTCACCTCAAAAGGCCAAGCTACCACTCCTCACCAAGACGGTATCCCAATTCCCACAAGCCAAGCTAGTCAAGTATAGATTTATGCAGCGTAACGTTACGCCAAACAAAAGAGATCTCTCTTTCTCCATTATATAGATTTTTGAAGTCCTTTACCTTCCCAAAATCCCATTTAAATTAATCTTTAATAAATTAATTCCTAAAAATCCTCCACGTACAAGTGTCACCCATCCCCTTCATTCCTCCACAAATTAATTTCTTTAATTAATCAATTACCCCTATTTCCCTCACCCACCTAAATTCAATCCTAAAATCTCTCCTAGGTGTCCCCATATTCCCTTACAAGTTTTATTGACTTTCCCCATTACCAATTTACTAGTTGAGTTAATTTAAAAAGTTCTTAAAAGCTAGATACCTTACTAATTTTGACTTTCTTCTTTTTCCCTTGTGTTTCCCTTTTCTTTTTATGTTTCCCTCTTTTCCTAGTTTCCTAATTATTTTATATTTCCCTCTTTCCCCTTTTCATTTAGAACTCAATTTAGGAGGTGTAGAAATTAACTTTTTCCCTCTTTTCCCTTTTTAATTAATAAATTTTAAATTATCATAATATAATAAAACAATTATTTCCCCCTTTTTTTAATTTTAATCCCAACAGATTTTTATGAATCAATTAAATTGCTTACTCCCTTCTTGTTACAAGATTAATGAAGATTATCATCATTATTTATTTTATTTATATATATATTAAAAAGGATAGAAAAATTATGCCACGAGTATAATTTATACCTAGACATTAAATTTCGTGTTGGAAAACATTTTATTAGGGAATTTTCTTTAAAAAATCTGTAATGCCCATATCATTCTAGGCATTATTTTAATTTCATAAACAATTCATTTTCTGAATGGAGATAACGATTTCACAGCATATATTTATTTCCTCAACAGTAATTTCGGTAATTTAGATTTATCACAGGGTAATAACTTTTGGGTAAAAATGAGATAAATGCATAACTTGAAAATTACCTGATATTGATGCTAATTTTTGCTGCCTTGCTGCCTCTGCTCCTGCTGATACACAGATTAACCCTACCACAAACAGGCAAATAACTGCCCAAAACTACTGTCCTCCCTGTCGACTAGGAAAACTACCTAGCTCTAGGATATCTACGGATATCCTGGCCCTCCATGCCCAAAACCTTCAGCAACTCGGTGCCTCCCTAGATCAAGCCACAGTTCAGAACACTCTGTTCCTTGCTTACAGCAAGCCAACAGTCCACAAAATACCACAGGCTCACCGCCAATACAGTAGTGTACAGAAAATTGCTACTCACAGTAGATACCGTGGTGCAGAACTCTCTGCTCACCACAGAATACAACAGTTCATCGCAAAACACAGAGTCCAKAGGYCCTCTKCTCACCCAGCRCAATAGTTCACAGCCAAATATCACAGTAYGCAGAATCTCTCTGCTTCCGRCAAATACAGTGGTCCTGAGCTCACARCCCCRCAGCATCCATCCCCGCCGAATGGACTGCACATCCCCCTCTTCCCRTCCCTTATTCCTCCCTRCCGCCTCACGCAGTAACTCTACCACCAACCCCCTCCACGCGTCCTCCGACCTGCGTCCCCAATAAATTTTAGTGCCTCGGGATTTATGGGCTCCCGCACCCTGCATACGCAACCCTGTGCATACGTAACTCTGTTGTTATCTCCATTCTTACTGCCTGTCTTCTAAATTGGTTTATCAGATCATTGAATGTAGTCTGCAATCAATGTTGTTTTATTAACTGAAATTTTTCCTTAATTAAATCTTGCTTAATAATCTTTAATCATTTATCAGTTTAGCGGCATTACAAAATTCTTATCACATTTTTTGTCCTAACACCATATAGGTTCATTCATTTATCAATAACAATGTGACACACCCTTCAGGATTCACTAGGTGCTCCAATGGTGTCACCTGCCTCATCTGTTTCCCTTATGCGACATGCCCTTCAGATGCACTACATGCTCCAAGGGTGTCACTCACCTCTTTCCATTTTTCTTTCATGACGTGCCCTTCAGGATGCACCACGTGCTCCAAGGCCGCCACTCACCTCTTCATTGACTTGGTAGACATAAAAAACCCTTCGAGTCAATACTCTGCTAGGTGAACTTGTGGGAGACTAAGGGCCTCTAAGGAATAAGGCACCTTCCTTATTACGCGCCCCTTAGAATCATCGTGAGTGATTGTCTCAATTTTCTTTCATGGCATCGTGGGTCCTCTCGAAGTAGGTAAAAATTAACCTACAGTTCGAGCCACGGCGGGAGTGCTAGTAGGTTGTGGCAGGGATGTTTTCCACACCTCTCCCTCAACATCTATGGTAGTCGTGCGTGACCCCTCTACTCCACATGTTAGTTTGGTCAATAAACTATCGTCAGCCTTTATCATCAATGAATCATGTCAGAAATATATCCATAATCATATCATCTAATAAGATGCACTAATATCACATATAAAACAATCAAACCCCAATGGTTCACTCCCTGACTCGATCTGGAGTCCAAGGGGTTCCATCGATGCCTTTACATGCTCGAGCTCCAAAATCCTGCACACTCAGTAAAATCAAGTAAATAACACTGGTCTATGTCAATGCAACAAAACAACATGACATCAACCCATAATGCCTCATAATCAAAATCAATGTTTTAATAGCATAATAATCTGGATTACTTGCGAGGATGTGTCCTCAAAGAATAAGTTTGCTCAGTGTGCAAGAGTGGGATGTTACATACAACCCCTCTTGGTCTAAACTTTGTCTCGAAGCTTCAAAGTATAAGTGCTGAAATAATGTGTATCACAGTATCATAAGTCTATCTATCAAACAAAAATGGAAACTACTGGCGCATATCATATACGTCCTACCAGGTCACTGAGTGTGGACTATAGTTGTCCGAGTGGACCTTGACCTGATATACTATTCGACACCATAGTTTTCGAATGCGATGATCTAAGATACGGGTCGGCTCAATTGTGAGCGCCCCCTCGTCCGGCACTCACAAGGAACTCATTTCAATAACATGTGTAGGATTACTAATATAATGTCTCAAATAAGATGCATGAAAAACATCATGCATATGCCTCAAGGAATCAGGCAAGGCTAGTCAATAGGCCATGGGCCCCTTTCTTTCCATGATCCTAAAAGGTACCATGAACCTATGAGAGAGTTTATCTCGCTTTCCAAACTTGATCAAACTCTTATGCGCTTTAACCCACAAGAAGACTCAATCGCCAACCTCGTAACTATGGTCAACACAGTGCGTATCGACATAACTCTTTTGTCAGTCCTGCGCTTCTTTAATCCTTTATCTTATTTTTTTCATTTTCTCTTCCATTTCTTGGATCACTTCTGGTCCCACCAGGACCCTATCCTCAAGCTGATCCCAACACAAGGGCATTCGACATGGTCGCCCATAAAGAAACTTGAAATGAGTATTCTTCATGGTGCTTTGGTAGCTGTTGTTATAAGAGAACTCCACCAGTGGCAAGAATTATTCCCAACGCTTTTGTTGGTCTATCACGTACATGCTCAACATGTCCTCCAAGGTCTAGTTCATTCATTAGGTCTTCCCGTTAGTCTCCGGGTGATACACAGTATTGAATATAAGTTGGGTTCCCAAGGCCTATTGGAAACTCATCCAAAATCGTCGAGTAAACACCAATCCTTGATCGGATATAATCCTCTTAGGCACACCATGCAGCCTCAGAATATCATTGATGAAAACTCTAGCTATGTCAGGTGCCTGATACATTGTATGCATAGGAATAAAGTGAGCACTCTTCGTCAAAGTGTCTACTACTACTAAACTTGAGTAATCCTATTGGGTGTCTATGTTCATCATTTACCTACTGACATTCTAGACATATGGCCACATAGTTGACTATGTCTGCCTTCATTCCCTTCCAAAAGAATAAGGACTTAAGGTCCACCCTCATCTTCATGACTCTTGGGTGAGCCATGTATATGGTTCTATGAGCCTTGCTTAGGATCAGCATCTTCAACTCATCATTCAGCGGTATGTAAATCCAATTTTTAAATCTTAATAATCCATCATCGTCAAACATAAATTCTTCAAATTTTGGTACCATCATTGTGTTTTTTATGATAAAACCCTCGACCTCTTTGTACCAGTCATCGTCACGCTGTAAAGTTAGAATTTTTTTCACGTAGATTCGTCTGAAGAGGCATCATCGAAAGGATGTGTGGTCTTTGACTCAATGCATCTGCCACTCGGCTCAATGTTCCTTTTATGTAATTGATATCGAAGTCGTACTCACTGAGAAATTCCGACCAACCCCGTTGTCACGCGTTCAGGTCTCTTTGCGTAAAGATGTGTTGTAGTCCATAGTGGTCTATATTTACTTCAACTTTTTGTCCAAAAAGGTAGTGTCTCCAAACTGTCAAGGCATAAATGATGGCTAACAAATATAAATCTTGTGTCATGTAGTTCTCCTCATGCCTTCTCTTTTCCCTAGACATGTAAGCGATCACTTGATTGTTTTGCATCAACACTCTGCCTAAGCCTTCCTTGGATGCTTCAATGCATACCAAGAATTCCATGTCCATGTTAGGGACATTTAGTATCAATGTTGTTTTCAACAACTCCTTGAGCATTTCTCGATCCAAAAAAACTTCTTTCTCTTCTTCTGTAACTCCGTAATCGGGTTTTCTATATTTGAGAATCGCTCAATGAACCATCGATAGTATCCTTCTAAACACATGAGGCTACGCACTTATCGGACATTCGTCAAGGTAGGACACTCCATAATAGCCTCGACCTTTGATGGATCCACAAAAATACCTTCGCTGAAGATAACATGCCCTAAGTAGTGGATCTTCAATTGATAAAATGAGCATTTGGACAACTTCCCATAAAATTTGTGCTCTTGAAGACACTGTAGTACCATGTGCAAGTGCTCATCATCCTCCTTCATCATCCGAGAGTAAAAAAAATATCGTACATGAATACTTGGAATAACTTATCCAAGTACTCATTAAACACCTCGTTTATCCAACTCATCAATACCCATGGGGCATTTTTCAGTCCAAACGGTAAAAAAGTAAACTCATAATTTCCAAACCTCTTCTTAAAGGAGGTCTTAGGTACATCCTCCTCCTTGATCCATAACTAGTGATAACCTGATCACAAATTGATCTTTGAGAACACCGTTGTACCCTTCATCTGATTGAATAGATCATCAATCCTCGACAACAGTTATTGACTCTTGATCGTTGCCTTGTTTAATTGACGATAGTCAATGCAAAGACTTCATGACCCATCCTTTTTTCGTATGAAAAGAAAATTTGCACCCCATGGTGACACATTTGGACGTATCAGTCCCAGGTCTAACAATTCCTTCAATTGCATTCCCAACTCCTGTAACTCTAGGGTTGACAATCGATAAGGCGTTCTCACTATCGGTTCAGTCCCCACTTTTAGTTCTATAGTCAACTCTAATTTCCTCTTCGACAACATCCCAGGTAACTCCTGTGGAAATACGTCTACAAACTCTCTCACCACTAGAAGGTGTTCTAGACCTTCCACCACTCCCTTCTCATTTAACGCAAGGATCTCATAAAGCTTTCACCCCTTGCACATGCTCTTCCATAGCTGCAATGAAGAGATGAACCTCATGGAAACTCCCTGTATCCAACCTACAATCACAAGTCCTTGTCCTTCATCATTGACCAAGCTCAATTGTTTCGTCTTACAGTTGAGTATTGCCTCATGCAATTCCAACCAGTCGATATCGATCACGACATCATAGGATCCAAAGATCATAACATACACGTTGACCTTGGTGAAAAACTCTCCCAGGTTAAGGTACAGCTCATAAACTTTCCTCCAACCCGTTGTTTGGCTACTGAAGCCATCTCTACAAAGCTAAACTCATCCTCTTCGACTTCGTTTAACTTAATCCTTTTTAGTGCTGGACGAGAAATGAAAATTTCAGTAGCACCAGGATCTATCAAATACTAAGGGTCTTGTCAGCGACGGTACCTGACGTCTCGATCACAATCCACTGGTGCTCTACCTGGTGGTTATTCACCACTGCATGAATCTGGTGGATGTTTCCCAAATATCCCATGGTAGTGTGTCTGAATGATCAAGATGCTCTAGTCCTGTTTAGCAGGTCATCATAGTAGAAATGTGGCTCCCCACATTCTAACATACTTTCTTCGATCCAATAATCTTGGTAACCAAAGTAGAAGATGAATTCTAACACTAAGGCCAACACAAACTTGTTGACCTTAAGTTTCTTGGTAATTTGGGAGCAGAGCATACCAAATAAGCTCCAAAACGGGCCTCTTACTCGAGAACCATGTGGTTTCCTTGTCACAAGGAATCAAACTCGTGGAGTTGATGCTCAACAAATTCCTTAGAAGATACCTCTCCTTGAACCGTTCCTCGAACAAGTCCCATGACACGTCATCGACGACCATGTTCAAATGTGGTAGGAGCGTCTTCCGCCATAGAAGAGCACTCCCTTTCAGTTGAAATACCACCTTGTGGACCTTCAGGATGGAGGTCGAGATTCTAAAGCATGAAACATAATGCCTTGCCCTACAATAGTGCCTTGACAGCACAACCATTCGCGATGCTCGTGGACTTGAGAACTCCACTCTCTCAAGTTCTCCTTGGATGCTAACGATACTAGTTAGGGAGCGTTGTGGACCCTTAGGGGTACAGGTTCCTAGGACTCCTCTCAGTACCGATGGTGAATCAAGGGCCTTTCACATTACCTAGAAGATCCTTGTCATACAATCATCATCTCTTAAAGTAAGCGATTCCATCCCAAGAACTTGCCCCTCCCCTTCGGGGTTCAACTCCAAGTGTGCAAAAACCTCTGCAGGCATCACACTTCCTTCCACAACACCACGTTGCGAACCTCTAAGGGTCCTCTAAATGAGATCACCAGATGAACTTGTTAAAGTTTTAAGCAGTGCTAGGTTGATACTCAAAGGTTTACTGCATTAGAAAGCAAGGCGATTCACAATCATAGGGTTGAACCCGCTCTGATACCATATGTAATGACCCCTTCATTATGACTACAAGTGAATTAGAAGTGCAAGTATTATTTTTTTCCTTTTTTTAGTTCAAGAAGGTGACAATGACAACTGTTTACCTCACCACTAATGGCGAACATAAGCATGCAGTCCAGGAAACAAGAAACTATGACTCAATGCACTAACATGGGAGAAACGGGGTGAAACATTCCTTAAGACAAGGATAAATGACTACCTGCCTGAAACAATAGGACCACGCCTACAATCCAAGGGACAACATCCCCCTCCCGACATAACGAACTTGATGAACAAAGAGTAGAACTTCAAGGTGTGAAAACTCAATGCATGAAGGCATTAAACCCATGCACAAAAACAAACTTACAATGCATGACAAGACTCACACAGAAGGCACTGACTCTGGCCAAGTTATCATTCGCCGCTATCCAAATAGGGTGCACCATGATCCCCTCATCAGGAATTATGTTGTCCCCAGGTGATAGATGCATCAATAACCTTGGCGCAACACATCCTATCTCGACCAAGGAATCTAGAAAACTTTGACATGCTAAGAGCTGAATACTGACAGGGAGACTATACCCACACCCCACACAAAAGGTTGACAAGATGAAAGAGGATGACTAAAAGGGGAGTCACAGCTTCATCAACCACCCAACCCATCCATGAAGTCTAAACTAGTCAACGGTTACAAAATGTTTTTGACACTGAATATCCATTGAAATTTAGCAAGTCTAAATTATACTTTAGTCTTTAACCTACCAACTGATTAACAATTAATACAATCCAATCAGCTATTCTACTTTACACCATAGTTTTTACTTTCAATCTTAATAACATCACCTTCGAATCAATCGACAATTCTACATTACAATCAAGCATTAATTTCAATCGAAATAACCTCAATTATGAATCAGTTCGGCAACGTTGCATTATGATTTAATTATTAACTACAATTAAATGTAGAAAGATTAATCTATACTTGGGTCAATAATCCTAAACTCTTTTAACCATTAATCACCATCTAAAAGGGTAATTCTAAGTTAATCCCCGAAATTACAATCTAACTATAAAATGAAAATATATAACTACAGTAGCCACATCAATGTAAAATGATACAATATAACAGTTGTAATGATTTAAATTAAACATGTCATTTATCTAATATGACCGTACCAAAAATAACTAGTTGTTTGTAACATTAAGAAGGGAACTATTGACTGTTAACATCACTATAGCAACTGATATCACTGTGGCAATTAATATTAAGAAGAAAACTGCTATCCTTTGACATTGTTGTAGAAATTAGCCTGACAATTAACATGGAAGTTACATAGCAATTAGTTTGACCAATAAGATGGCTGTAGAAATTAATTTTTAGTAGTGAGAATACTAGGTACACTCAATTGAAGGAGAATAAGAAGACAAAACAACTACAGAAGGATCAGCTTGTGATCATTCGACAATCAATGCAGTCAACATTACGAATAGCAAAATCGTGTCCCTTCAACAATGAACTCAGTCAATCCTTTTTTGGGCAAATCTGTGGTTATTTACAACAAAATCGATCACATTTAAATAGAAAAAAACATGGGCCTTTATAGTAAACTCATTCACATTTAATTGGCAAAAATCATGGGCGTTTACAGCAAGCTCAGACAATCAATTTAATAGCCAAAATTGTGGTCGTTTACAACAAGATCAGGCAATCGATTTAAACCAAATTCATGGGTGTTATATCAACAACTCAATCAATCGATTTAAAGAAAAAAACATGGGTATTTCAACAACAATCTCTATAAACTTTTAAAAGAAAAAATATGGGCATTTCAACAACAATCTTTGTCAACTTTTAAAAGAAAAAACACGGGCATTTCAACAACATTCTCTGTCAAGTTTTAAAAGAAAAACAATGTGGGCATTTCAACAACAATCTCCGTCAACTTCTAAAAGAAAAAACGTGGGCATTTCAACAACACTCTTTGTCAACCTCTAAAGAAAACATGTTGGAACTTCAATGACAATATCAGTCACATTTTAAATGTCAAAATCGTGGTTTCCCTTTTTCATTGCCCGAATGCCAAATGCAAACGCATACATGAATGACCAAAAAGCCCTTCCCATATGAGGATACCAATTATAAAAACACAGATAGGGAAATGATTTCGTTTTTCCATTGCCAGTATACCAATATAATGCACACATGACTAACTTAATTTTTTTTCCATTTCCAGGATACCAATTATAAAAATACAGACACGAAATCAAATCATTTTTCCATTGCTAGAATACCAATACAATGGAGAAAAGAACAACAAATAAAAAGGTTTTCCCATTCCACGATTCCAATACAAAAATGCAGACATGAAATTAATTCATTTTTCCACTACCAAAATACCAATAGAATGCAGACATGAATAACAAATAAAAATGCTTTTTCATTTCCATGATACCAATACAAAAATTCAGACATAAATCAATTCATTTTTCCATTTCCAGAATACCAATACAACATAGACAACAGTAAGAGAAACATAAGGATCCAATGGGAAAAGTCATTGAAATAATTACAGGGATTATATGAGTAAAGGCGCAGAGAAAAACCAACAAGGATGTAAGATAATCAATACGCAGAGGTATTTTCTAGACGGCACAAGTCAAATAGTCATCCAAGGACAATAATGGAGGTAGACGACTGACATGAACATCCTTTGCTCATCATCCACGAATAGAAAAGAAAGGCATTGAGATCCATAGGTCTATTAATGCCAAAGTGACGACTGTAGATCAGGCTCCTGGCCATCTGCTCAGGTGAGGATTGATGAGCTACAGACAAAAGGAAAAAAAACCACAATATTCACAAATCAATACACCACACGGTGGTCAAGACATGTTGAGAATCGAATTCCATGGGAGTCAAACAATCATTGAGCTATAACCTATGGAAAAATTTAGTCATCAACTAGAATGGTAGGACAATCAATTTACTTACCCAAATAAACATGCAGATCCAAAGCATAAATCCTACTACAATCTACCATGCAAAAATAAAGAAAACGTACCATTGCCTGACTACCCACTCTGATTTGATGTCTCGCGCGCTCTGTGAAACTCCCTCTTGTTGACCGACGATACTTCACTGGTACCTCCCAACAAATTCTAGGGGTACTCTTCTTCCGCCTTAGCCCCCCAATCCACACAGGGGCCATGTACACTAACCAGAGAATCATCTAGCTCCCAACTCACCTCTCCAGGCCGAGCTACAACTCCTCACCGAGTTAGGTATCCCAACTCGCACAAGCTAATTGATTCAAGTATAGATTTCTACGGCATAACATTATGCCAAATAGAAGAGATCTCTCTTCCTCGTCCTCCCTCCTTTATATAGATTTTTGAAGTCCTTTACCTTCCCAAAATCCCATTTAAATTAATGTTTAATAAATTAATTCCTAAAAATCCTCCACGTACAAGTGTCACCTATCCCCTTCATTCCTCCATAAATTAATTTCTTTAATTAATTAATTACCCCTATTTCCCTCACCCACCTAAATTCAATCATAGAATTTCTCCTAAGTGTCTCCATATTCCCTTACAAGTTTTAATGACTTTCCCCATTACCAACTTACTAGTCGAGTTAATTTAGAAATTTTTGAAATGCTAGATACCTTACTAAGTTTGACTTTCTGCTTTTTCCCTTCTGTTTCTCTTTTCTTTTTATGTTTCCCTCTTTTCCTAGTTTCCTAATTATTTTAGATTTCCCTCTTTCGCCTTTTCATTTAGAACTCAATTTGGGAGGTGTAGAAATTAACTTTTTCCCTTTTTAATTAATAAATTTTAAATTATCATAATATAATAAAACAATTATTTCCCCTTTTTTTAGATTTTATGCCAACATATTTTATGAATCAATTGAATTGCTTACTCCCTTCTTGTTATGAGATTAATCAAGATTATCATCATTATTTATTTTATTTTTATTTTTATAAATATATATATATATATATATATATATTTAAAATGATACAAAACTTTTGCCACCACTATAATTTAGACCTACACTTTAAATTTCGTGCTTGGAAACATTTTAATAGGGAAATTGTTTTAAAAAATTCTTATCATGTTATTCATCCTAAGGCCATCTAGGTTCATTCATTTATCATTAACAACATGACGTGCCCTTCAGGATGTACTATGTGCTCTAAGGTTGCCACTCACCTCATCTATTTCGCTTGAACGACATGCCCTTCATGACGCAGTACGTGCTCCAAGGGTGCCACTTGCCTCTTTCCATTTTTCTTGCGCGAAGTGCCCTTCAGGATGCACCACGTGCTCTAAGGGTGACAATCACCTCTTGACTGACTTGGTAGACATAAAAAACCCTTAGAGTCCATACTCCTCCAAGTGAACTTGTGGGAGAATAAGGGCCTCTAAGGAATAAGGCCCATGCCTTATTGTGCACCCCTTAGAACCATCTTGAGCGATTGTCACAACCTATCCTCACAACATCGTGAGTATTCTTGAACTAGGTAAATGTTAATGTATAGTTCAAGCCACACCAGGAGTGCTAGTAGGTTATGGTAGGGTTGTTGTCCACACCTCTCCCTCAACATCTCTGGTAGTTATGCGTGACCCCTCTACTCCACATGTGAGTCAGGTCAGTAAGCTATCGTTAGCTTGCATCATCAATGAATCATGTTAGAAATATATCCATAATCATATCATCTAATAAGATGCACTAATATCACATATAAAACAATCAAATCCCAATGATTCACTCCCTGACTCGATTCAAAGTCCAAGGGGTTCCATCGATGCCTCTGCATCATCGAGGTCCAAAATCCTGCACAGTCAATAAAACCGAGTCAGTAGCACCGGTCTATGTCAATGCGACAAAAAAACATGACATCAACTCATAACGCCTCATAATAAAAAACAATGTTTTAATAACATAATAATCCGGATCACTTGTGAGTAAGGGTCCTAAAATAATAAGTTCACTCAGTTCCCAAGAGCAGGATGTTACAATTGGCATGCCACTATGATTGATAATCACCATTGGCCGATACTTCTTTAAATAGACAGGAGTGGTACCCTAGTTAGGAAACCCTTTCTCTTTGAAAAATTATGGCTCACAAACCCGTAGAGTTCAACTTCTACACCATAGCTTCATATCAAAACTATGAAACCATAACCATGAAGGAATGTCACAATTTGACATAACCCGTGATGAATGTTGCAATGCGACAAAACCCTTAATAAATGTAACAATGTCACATCACAATAAACGTAACAATGTCACATCACAATAAAAGTAACAATGTCAATCGAAATCAATGACAACTTAACATAAGAACTTAACATAAAGTTAGTCAATATGAATGTCGCAATTTGACATATCCATGGAGGAATTTCACAATTTGACATAACCCTCGATGAATGTTGCAATGCGACAAAACCCTTAATAAATGTAATAATGTCACATCACATTTGATGAACATCAAAGTGGGATAAAATCATTAATGAACATCAAAATGGGACATTCCATTTGATGAATCTTATCTTGTCAAATAACCATTAACACTGAAAGATCAAGGTATCAATTTGAAATAACCGTTAAGATATGTCGCAATCTAAGATAACCCTCTATGAATGTCGCAATGTGCCAAAACATTTATGAAAATCATAATGTGATAAAACCCATAATGAATATTGCAATTTGACATCACAATTGATAATTTCATGAACATCGTAGTGCCAAAACAAAACTCAATGAACATTGCAATGTGACATAAAATTTGACAAATGTCATAATGGAACATAACCATTAATGTCCCAAGATTAATGTATTCATCTAAAATAGCCATTAGAAATGTTTAATCTAAGATAATCATGGATGAATGTCAAAATGTGGAAAAACCCTTAATCAATGTCGCAATGTGAAAAACCCTTAATAAATATCACAATGTCGTAATATCTTTAATGACAATCACAATTAAACATATCAATTTGGGATTGGGAACATAGCAATTTAACACAATTCAATGAATAAATGTCGCAATTTATCATAACCATTGAGGAATGTGATTTATGGGTAATCAAAACCATTGCAACATAACCATTAAGGAACATAGCAGTTTAACATAAATTTATCCACTATGAATGTCACAATGTGGCATAGCCTTTGATGAATTTTGTAATGTTACATTACCATTAATGTTTTAATATGAAACTTTATTGGCATGCCACTATGATTGATACTCACCGGTGGCCAATACTTCTTTCAATAAACATCAATGGTACCCTAGTTAAGAAACCCTTTCTCTTTGAACACTTATGGCTCACACACACGTACAATTCAGCTTCTTCACCATAGCTTCATATGCATGGGATTGAGATAAACTAACAATAGTCAAAGAAGAAAATAATCAAAACTATGAAATTTCTTAGGTGAATATCTGGTTGTCCTTACATTCATGCTCAAAAAATAAACTCCCATGATATTCAAATCAGCTACCATCATGGCAAGGGGAAGAAATAAAACAAGTTTATTTATGGAAATCTCTTTCTAATACAAGTATCGATCAATGGGCTAATACTATCATAGATCCATCTTCACTTCATATCTGTCATGCACCAAGAGAGATCAAATCCCTCGAGGTGCAAACCTTTTTTAGAGTAAAAATATTAAGGAGAGATTTGCACCTCAAAGGATTTGATCCCTCTTGTTGCATAATATATCAAATTAGGATGAATCATAGGAAATTGAGTAACAAATTTAAAACATAATTTGTATATGTATATGTTTTGTATGAATTTATCCTTTAAACTTTACTATCATTTTTAATTTAGACAGTACAATCAAGAATAACTCTTCAAAAGTTACATGAAGATCATGGTGAATAAAAATGAAGTAACAATCTTCATAAAGTTTAATGAAGATTATGTTGAATAAAAATAAAATAATAAAGTTTCTTTGGAAGAGGTCACCATCTTTCTTCATTGATTTTTTCTTTTTTTCCTTCTACTGCCTAATCTCATATCCTACAAAATATTATGCATCTTCATAATGTCTTCTCCTTATTATTGATTAATAAATAGTCTTTTTTATGTAAACTGTAGGACATTGAAATGTTAGAAGCGGACCAAAAAAACCTAAATGCTAATGAACATTGCCACTTCTTTGTCACGCAATGCCAGAATACAGATCTACGCCCATCTAATATATTATTTATC
>JASDQU010680839.1:44948-64190 GCA_032191745.1 Picea mariana | reverse complement strand
TGTCAATGGTGGACACAATGTTGATGATGATTTTCCTCCAAATGATTATGTTGATGATGATGTTCTCAATCATTCAGCTGCAACAAATCAAGGTGATCACCATTCTCTAGTTCAGTCTCCTAACAATGTTTTGCTTGATACTCCTTGTGGTGATAAGGGAAATCCTTCTAGTGAGGATGATGAAATAGTGGAGACATTGCAAAGAAACATTGTGTCTAGGACAAGGATTAGACCTTTTTATATCAATCCAAATCATTCTAGTTATACAAGGTCTAGGAAAGAATTTCTCACTAAATCAATTTCCATAAGTGAATTGATTTCAAGTGAATGTTTTCAAAAGAATTGTTTGAAAAGCATGGACTACATGTATGCCTTGAATAAAAGGATGAAATATTTGTCAATGAATAAGAGCATGCAAAATTCATATTTGATGGGGTGCATGATATCCACCAATACAAAATATGATTATCGCATTGGGAATATTTTACTTTGCAGAAAGGATTTCAAATAAAATTACTCAATTGGTAATCTTCGTTTATCAAGAGTCCATACAAGGTTGGAAAAAGATCCATCATTTTATTCAAAGGTACATCATGGACGAGAGAGTGGGCCATTCAAAAACACTACATTGTCATGGATGCATGATTTCTTTTCCAAACATGGAGAGTGTATGCCAAATAGAGACACAATACATATTCCAAATAGTTTTTCAAGGAGGGAAATCTACAACTTGTACAAAGGATATGATGAAGGTGTTGAAGGAAATGGTAATTCTATTACATATGCATATTTTACAAGAATACAAAAGAGACAATTCAACAATGTTTGTATTCCTAAGAAGTCAATGATGGGAATTTGTAGTATATGTGCTACTCTTAAATCAAGAAGAGATAAATCTAAAGGGGCAAAAAGATGTATGTATTTACTATTTTTTTTTTAAATTGAATAGTTATCAACTATGAAAACATACAATCAATATTTTCATTTTATGTCATGTGCAGATTCCATAGTCAAAGCACTTCAAGAACATTGGAATCGACAATCAAGTGAAAGAAAAAAGTTGTACAAACATCGGAAGAAGTGTTATGATGCTCCAAACAAATATTTAGGTATGATAATTGATGGCATGGACCAGAAGAAAACACTTCTACCACATTTTGCTCGTACACCCAAAAATTTACAGGAAGATAATTTCATTCAGATTCACTTGGTTGGTTGTATGGTTTTCAATGGAAAAATGTGTCCAAGGGTTTACTTCACAGCTCCAAATATTCGTAATGATGCAAATTTGCTCATCACCATAATTCATCATATGCTCACTCATTGGTTTGGAAATCTTCCTCAAGTTCTCTATCTACAGTTGGAAAACACTAGTCGTGAAAATAAAAATCAAATTGTGTTTGGATTTCTAAGCAGGCTTGTTGAAATGGGAATCATTCAAAAGGTGAAAGTTGGTTTCCTTCTTGTTGGACACACTCATGATCATATTCATCAAATTTCCAGTCGTTTTTCAGTGACATTGAAGAGGAAAAATGTTGGAAGTCTACCATCATTTATTGAATGTATTAATAAAGCATACATTCGAGAGCTTGCTTTTCATATATTAGAATACATTGTTGACATGCGAAGATTTATTCAGGGATCGCATTGTGAAGAAAAATGTATTGAGCAGCTTAATGACATTAGCTTCCAACATCAATTTTGTTTCAAAAAAATTGATGGGAAAACACTTATATGGGGAAAGCAGTATTCAACTACTACAGAATGGGGGCCTTCATCAGGTTTATAATTTTTGAATTTCATTCCAGATCATCCAATATTTGCATCAAAGTTATTATTTTTATAATCAGTTGTTGAAATCCATAATGCATGGAGGTGTAATAGAGATGTAGATTATTCTAAATGCCTAGAAGAAATAAAAAAAGTCCATTAATGATACATATGAGTACTTTGATGTTGTTGATTCTGTTTGGTGGGAGTCTTTTTTCAATAGTCAAAGTGACATAATTTCAAGCTCAAAAAATGAAGATACAATGTGGACAACTCCATTTCATTGGCGACAAAATATGCCAAACGAATCTGAAGAAACAAACATTGTTGAAGTTCAACAAGAATCTCAAGGTGTTATTGAGTTTACACAAGCAGAGGAAAGAGAAATGTATATTGGTTTGCGAAGGTCATGTGCACAACATGAAGCCATGGAAAACCTTTACAGGGGTTCAATACAAGATATTAAGGAGGGTAGCATGATTGCAGTGTTAGCAACTGAAGATCCACATGGTTATCCATTATGGATAGGAAAGGTTATAAAGATTGAGAAAGAAAATGATGATGTTATTGCAATTGAAGTGCATTGGTATGCAACAAGTACACACCCATTCAATAGCATGTACAAGCCAGAGATGGTGCTTGAGAAACATGCCAATAGAAAGAGAAAAAGAAAGGGTCAAAATACAACCCGTCGTCGCACTGACTTCTTAAAATTAGATGATGTTGACATACTTGTTTATGACTTCAATTTGAAAAAAAGAATAACTCCTCGCTCCAAGACAACATAGATTATCAAGAGGTTGCTACCACAAGAAATAAATTCAATATGGGATTCTATTGAACCTAGTCATAGATCTAAAAGGAATTTAACATCTGAAATGTTGGGCATGCATGCAGACTTAGATGGTGCATTCATCGACAATATATAAGAGTATGGATCATCTACATATTCATCCAAACATTCATCTCAAGACAATGTAGACTCTGATGGTATTTCAGAAACCATGAGTCAATATGAATAAGTGCATAAAACATTTTATGCATTTTTTATCCATATAATGTTTTTATGGTAACTAGAAATGAGCATTGAACTTACATATGATCTTACATGAAGTTATGAATCTTTTGTTATATTTTATAATGATATTTTTTTAATTATGGATAATATAATACAATTTCTTAGCTCATATGTTTTGAATATGGATAATATAACAATACTTTTAAGAAATTTTTTATGTTTCATTCAATGTAACTCGTATTTACTTTTATATTATTATAAGTAGAAAAATTATTAAAAAGTGACGTTGAATTTTTAAAGTATATTGTGATATTTTCATGGCATTATGTATTACCTTGTGCTTTGTGTGATAATAAGATTTAAAATGTAAACATTTAAGGGTTGATTTTATGATTTTGTTTATAATAATAATGAGTTCTTTTACCACATTATAAAAATGTGTCATTTTCATACCCCAATTTTAGAATGGGTGCTACTGGTAGTAGTAATTTTCAATTTGATGGTTGATTTTGAGGTTTTGGTTTTAATGGTACCAAGTGATAAAAATACGATTTTAAATGATCTCAAATTTTAACGTTTTGAAAAGAAGAAAAAAATTTCAAAAACATCTTTTTTTTTAGGTGTTGATTTTAAGGTTTTTATGAGCTACTATCTGAGTTTTGAAGGCCATGTTTGAAAAAGGTTGTAATTTTGACCCTGTTTAAAAAAATGGCGCTACCAGTAGCACCATTTTTTGATTTGGGGGTTGATTTTGATGTTTTTATGCAAAAATATGGGTTTTTTGGGCCAGAGTTCTCGTTTTGAGGTCATAGTTCTCATTAAGTTGGTAACTATGTTTTGTAAATCCACTCATTATTTCAAGATAGAAAACATAAAATAATATACACACCTTGAAAATAACATGTACGAACAACCATCAAGATATATCAACATCATAACCTTGTCCCTCCATATATCAAAACAATATTAGCATATAACATTTGATCTTCAAAATATCATAAGCATCATAACTTCTAGTCAAAATTTTTAATGTCTAATCCAATCATAATCAAGTGCATACCATAAATATGACCATAATAAAAATAAAAACATCAATATTGAGAGAATTCTAGGTGCATGTCCAAATGTGAAATCTCCCTCTTGTTGTCTGTGTCTGTCTTATTGGTGTCTACTTTCCAGTGAACAGAGATAGATTAGGAAGATTCGGTGCTAGAGGATTTGACCAAAGGTTGTTTTCCCTTTTCATTAGTTGGCAACGTTAGTGAGGAAGACTTGATCTCAATGGGTTGTTGATCTTGAGAAAATGAATTGGCAGAGGTAGCAATAGGGGAAATGATTGGCACATGTGGTTTCTTATGAATTCTTGGCCAATTGGAAATCCCAGAGGTAGGTTTGTTTGGATTTTCTCCCCACCCATCATTCACAATGTTTGGCTTAGCCTAAGGGATGCCTGTTATGGTGGGGTGAGTATACAAGGGGGAATTAGTAGGTATAAAAGGATGAGGTAAAGCTTTCCCACCCAGGAAAAGATGCATTGTATGTGCTAGTTGATTTAATTCATCATAATTTGCATTAAAATGTATAGAAAACCTTATCCTCTTGTTCCTCCATTCTTTCCAAATGAAATTACGTCTCCTGCTATGTCCTCTTCGGATCCACGAGAACCTCGGTTAAATAAGCTCATCTAAAACATGGATACAATAATATTATTTTCAATTTATAACCATACCTATTGTTCATTGCATGTAAATAAAAAGAATGCTAGTTCACCTAAGATTCATTAACAAGACAATTGATGGCCAAAGTATGGGATGAAAAAATGTGTGGGTGCATTCAAGCTTGAAAATGCATTTTGGCACTCATATATGATTTATTCAACATGGAACATAGGATTGTATTTGCATTCATAATATTTTTCTTTGTTCATCAAGAACTCATTCTAGAAATAATAATCATGATGACGAAAGGTGGTGGGGAGCAATATCCAAATGCTCAAAATCAAAGTAATAATCAACACTAATTTTTTTGCAACGTATTGCACGCAGAATGCGAACTTTAAGTTCCAAATTTTGAAAAATAAGCATTGTGCCATATTTTGTTTCAAAAATATGGAAAGTGTAATGTATGAAATTGAGGAAATTATTTGAAATATAATGAGTTTATTCTAGTGGGTGATTGCCTTGTTTTCTTCATTAAATTAGCATTTGGCTATTTCAAGACCGGGAAAAGAAACAATGGAATAAGCTATTCAAGAGATGAGATGAAAAAATCAAGGATTCATAACAATTTATTTACCTACAACAAGAATAGAGGAGAAAATACCTTGTTTCAGAGTGTTATCTCCTCAAATAAATTGAGTGAGATTTCTCTTTTTAGGTGATAAGAGTGTGGTCCCAAAATCTGTTTCTAAATTTTTTTAGGTGTGTTAGAGAGTCTATTTTCTATAAATAAACTTGGGAAAAACATTTGATTTGGTTTTGTCAAGCAAAAGAGAGAATCTCAGGTTTCAGTGGTTTAGGTGAGCCTGAAAAGCTCTCATTAACCACCAAAAGCCTTCGTTCTTGGTAGTTAAGAGGGAAAAACAAAAGCCCAGTTAACCACCGAAAAGGTTTCTACGTGGAAAAAGAAAAGCTCATGATTTCGCACGTTTCGGCTGTCAGTTGGCGCAATCATCAAATGGTAACCACCGAAAGTTAATGGAATTGGTAAGGTAAGATGCTATCATTACACTTGATCGGGTTTTGATGCTCTGTAGTCCTTTCAAACCACCACTTGTCATTTCACATGAAAGCTCGGCATAACACAGAAATTGATGAGTTGATTTTTGGCTAACTATATTGTTGATGCACATGGCCTTTCATAACTTCAAGTCCCGAGAAGATTTGCTCATAATGACTCCACTTAGCCATGTTTTCAAATCCATTGATTTAGCAATCAATTTCGAAGTTTTGTGCAATCCCGTGATTTTCCATATCAAACCCAGTCTACAGTCAATTACCGTTTCGCCATATGAAGCTCAAGTCCTGTTATTGGTCACCAGTCCATCTGTGATCCAAATTCGAGAAGGCCCGAGTCTTCAGGTAGCATTAGATTCTTTCAAGCCTGAGTTCAATTCTATCTGTTTCATTAAGTTGAGTTCTCAGCTATAATCAAGCCGACATTTGTTATTAGAATCTGTTGAATATTTGGTTTATCAAACTCTGAGTCATCCCTTCTCTATGCCTTATAACTCGACATACACCCTCTGTGTCCTCCGAAATTTAAGTGTTTTGTCTCCTAGTTCACAGGTTTTCTTGGCTAAATTGCAGGAACATTCAACCAACTCATCAGATGCCGAAAGCTGGGCCAACTCTCAATTCTGAGTTAGATGGAACGTGGTACCTATAGGCACACTTTGAGGTGGCCAACTTTTTCAAACTGGTTGGCGTGTTCTCATACTGTGAGAAGCTTGAAGATTTTCACCAACAACTCTCTGAAGCATTTGCATTATCGTATGATGGGAGGACAATTGTTATAGGCAAGGAGGAATTCATGGTAGATGAAGCAGCCATCGCTGAGATCACTGGTCTCCTTAGGAGAGGGGAATGTTGGTTCAAAACCATTCTACCCGCAAACATTGAGTTCAGGTCATATTTACAATGTCAACATAAGAATCTCATCTGGAAGAAAGACAGACCAATGTCGTTTCTTGAGCCTAAATGGAAAACTCTATTGAAGGCAATTTTTCTATACATTACCTGTGAAGGCAAGTATAATAGGGTTATGTTCTACCATTTCAAATTGTTGAATCATTTCACAGGCAGATCACCCATTAATTTACCCTTCTACCTACACAAATCTCTCACAAAAATGGCCAGACAAGTCAAGGCGAAGCCTACCAAAGTGGCCAGCAGGTTGTCACACCAAGGGTTAATCACACTCATTGTTAAAGAGTCCTTGAAGAAGAAACAAGTGGACTGGAATTACTTCCTATTTTGGAATGAGTTCCAAACTAATTTTCAACAGGATGAAAAGGGGAAGAAGTTTGCTGCTAAGAAGTTCATCACCCCTAAGAGCAGTCAAAGAAAAAGGAAGGATATCTCACCACCAAGAGAGACGACAGAATTATCCTCTACTAAAAGAAAAAGAACCAAAAGGAAATTATAGTTTGGTAAAGAGGGTGAGCAGACCGAGGATCTTGCTGAAAGAGATAACCCTCTAAACTTACCATACAGTGACTCAGAGCCAGAGTAGGAGTTAGCAGAGACACAGGGTGATGAACAAGTTGAGCAAGTTGCAGAAGATTATCCCAACTTGCCCTCACCAACTCCTCCAGATGAACACAGTCAACCATTAGCAAAAGCTTCTTCAAGCAAGCCTAAAGCATCCAAGACTCAGAAAATCAATAAAATTCTGAAACAAATCTATGAGATGGAAGTTTTAGAAAGAGTCATTAAAAAGGCAAATGCAGAGTTGACTAAAAGAAATGCATAACTTTATAACATGAACCAAAGTCTCAAGGAAAAGCATGATAAAATCAAGGACTGGAACAGGGTGCTGATAAGAGAGAATATGAAGTTGTACAGACAACTTAGACTTCTGAGGATAAAGTTAAAAGAATCTCAACCACCAACACAGGATCAAACAAGTTTGGAAACTCTAGCCGAGTTAGCTACAGCAATAGTGGATATACCATAGTCTTCCACACAACAAATTAAAGTTCCCAGATCTATACAAGGAAGAGCAGCATCATCAAAGAGGCCTTGAAAACTTAGCAAAGTATCAAGGTAATCATTTTTTGCAATTTTGAATTTTTGGACAAAGCTATGTTGTCGGTGGTTTAGGCGAATAGGACGACTATTCATTAACCACCGAAAGCAGAGCTTTTGGTAGTTAATACACCTAGAATTCCTCTGTGTTAACCACCAAAACCTGTCACTGGCCAGAGAAAGCTAAATTTTTCACAGATCGTGGTTTTACTAATCTGAATCATTTGAAAACACTTGAAATGGATAGATGATGAATTATAGAGTCAGATTCAAGATCCATTTTTGGTGTATAAGGATTAGAAAAGGTATCCAAGTTGGTTTTGGTACCTATTTTGGTGGCAACAAATTAGGATTTTTGCACAACTTAGCAAATTCAAATTCTATCTCTTGGAAGAGTCATCAATCAGCCTTGGAAGGCTATTCTACACTGCACAAGGAATCTACAAGATCTGAAGACCATGAAATGTGGAATTGAACTCATTTTGAGGATCATTCCTTATCTTTTGCAATTGATTTTTGACTTTCTATCTTTAGCATATTTGATCCATTCTTTTAGGATCTGAAAACTGTATTGTAAAGTTATAAAGCTGAAGATAGAAGATGAACTAAAGGTTTGATTTTGAGTTCTATATTCTACTATTTTTGTATGAAAGACATTTTCTTTAATATATCAAGCCTACAAGCTTCTTTCATTTTTTATTGTCAGATCCTCCTTCATCTTTGTTTATGCATATGAGTTGAATTCGTTATTTTGTCTTTGTTTAATGGTCCTATGGTAACTATCATCTTACTTTTGACTGTTAAGCAAGAATCATAAGAATCTTTGGCTAGTTTGTTGACCCATCATATATATGGTTTATGTATGTTTTGGTTAACCGATTGGTTTTCTTATCCATCTGTTATACAAACCTATCTGATAAATAGCTCTTGAAGGCCTTGTGTTGCATGAATATAGTTAGACTGTCTTGAAGATATAATCCAGAGATTAGAATATTCATCTTGATCCAAACCCACACTTATTATTGAGAAAATAGTTTCCAAAAAGATTAAGTTACCAGGCCTCTTAGACTTACATCCTAGGAGAGTTTCCTGGAGGGATAACAAATTGGCGTCGTTGCCGGGGAGAAGAGATTGAATCTTAGCTTCCTTCTAAGACGACATAGATCCAGCTTTGATGATAGACAAATCTTGGACATCATTTGGGTTGTAACCATCTATCTGGCGACTCCATTGGAACGAAGTGGCTCCGAAAAGAGCTCACACCAGGATGAACCAAGAAGGCCCACTGGCAGCACCAGTTCCAAACCCTGAGAAGATCATCACTAGGGGAAAATATTTACAAAGATAGGCTTCTGGATCTGCAAAGACATCAAATCCAGGTATTCAAACAGACACTTCTTCTTTCATATCTAAAGAACCTCTAGTTGAATACCCTGCTGCTGAAACTCATAGTTCTCAAAAAATTGAAATTGTATTGGAAAGCTTGAAGGTTGAGGGGCTTTCAGTTTCCTCTAATGTTACAGACTCTGTTTTTTAGCATGATATCACTTCCAATCTTAAAAAAGTTATTATAGGATTCCCTCAACAAAAAGAATCCTCTTCTTCTTCTTCTTTGAATTTCTCACCCACAAAGCCTATAGAGGGTGTTTTCTATACTCATACTAATATGCCCGTTCTCGAAGATATTTTACAATATATTTCTTCTAAGGGTGAAGAAATCTTAGCCTTATTGCTCAGTCAGTTTTACAAGACCTCTTATTTTCCACCCATTTCAGAAAATTTGGTTCAAAGTGAAGTAAGACAATCATTTTTTATAAACTCAGCCATCCCATCTCAGCCTTCATCTCCTGAAAATTCTTCCTTTGCATCAACCCCTAAGATTGCCATGGTTGTCCCTTTAACCAAGATGGAACAAATCTTAGCAAATAGGTATGCTCCAATTGTCTTGCCCAATCTCTTATCTGCCATGCCAACCAGAGATTATCATAAATATATGTCAAAGTTTACTGGAGCCAGAGATTATACTGCCGAAGAACATATAGAAGCCAGAAAATATTAATATTTCATAAGAAGATGTGTGGACCAGATTTTTTGTGCAGAGTTTGGATGGCCAAGCCAGGAAGTGGTTCAAATAACTACCAACAAATTCAGTGACATGTATTGAGCAATTAGATGAGGTGTTTTTAAAACACTGGGGAGAAAGAAGAGATCTCCTATATCACATTTCTGAATTCAGAAACCTAAGAAGAGAAGATGGGGATTTGGTCTTAGACTTCATCAAAAGATTCAATAGTATGTTTAGCAAGATCCCTGCAGAGATCAAGCCAAGTGACGCATCAGCAAAGATCACATTTTCTGCTGCTTTTGATCCATATTTTTGTTTAATCCTTAGAGAAAGAAGATCAACCACACTTGCTTTAATGTAAGATGCTTCTCTTGAAGTCGAATCAAATATTATGGCATCTCAGAAACTCAAAGGAAAAGTTGAGAGAAAGAAGTTTTATGTTGAGCCCCCTTCTTCTTCGAATACCAAAATGGAAAAGATGGCCAAGATGTTGGACAACTTGACATCTGAAATGTCAAAATTGAAGATTCAGAGTCAGTATCCAACAAGGATAAAAGAGCCAAATGCTTTTGTCCCTAGAAATCCCAATAATTTCCTTGACAGAAGGAACAATCAATAGGTCTAGATCCTTCAGAGAGACAAGAATGCAGCTGATGATCAAATAATCAGACCCCCCTTCCAAAATGCAATGCTAGAAGAGGAACATGAGCTACCTCATGATGACGTTGAAGAAGCAAATGACATAAATTGTTTTGGTGACGAAAATGATTCCTCCTTTTTGACACAAGTAGATTATGAAGAAGCCCAGATGGATCAGGAGATTCATGAGGCAAGTATTGAAGAATCTTTCTATCAGACAGATGATCAGCAAGGTTATAATTTAAGATCTAAAAATGTTGCTCCTAAACCATTGCCCGCTGCTCCTGTGAAGAAGAAAGAAGTTGCTACCAAGCAGCCTATTGCTCCTGTAAAGCAGACCCCCATTTCTACAAAATAGTAGCAGAAGCAATCTCAGCCCCAATTAAAGGAGAAAGTTATCCTCAGAGCTCCTTCTAACGAGGTAAAAACTTCTGACAAATCATCATACTCTTTCAATTTCAAATCAGAAATTCAGAAAGTAAAAATACCTATGCCATTGACCAAACTTATGAAGAACGACATTTTCAAGTCTGCCATCCTGAAGTCCCTTGAACCAAAGACCTCTTCATCTGTTGATTTCGTAAACTTACAAGATGATAAGCCAACAGTAACTATAGGACCTATGGTAGAAGATCGAGACGACTCTTGTCCACCTTTCTATATATCCCTAAATGTTCGTGATAATATCCTTCACAACTGCTTGCTTGATTCAGGAGCATCACATAATCTTATGCCTAAAGCATGATGGACAAACTTGGGCTTGAGGTCACCAAACCGTATCATGATCTTTTCTCTTTTGACTCTAGGAAAGTCAGATGCCTTGGCCTCATAAAAGACCTTGTTATAAACCTTGCCCAATTGCTAATGAGAAGCATGGTAATGGAAGTCGTGGTTGCTGATATCCCACCCAAGTTAGGACTCCTCTTGTCACGTCCATGGAGCAAAAGGTTGAGGGGTACCTTGCAGATGGATCTTTCGTATGCTACGATCCTGGTGTTTGGAGGAGAGCTAAAGAGACTCTACAGAGAGAATCAACTTGCCTACATCATCAGTGATGCAAAAAATTCTGTAAATCATCTTATTTATGTTGTAGACACAGACTTTGGCTCACGTATTCTTCAAATAGATGATTCTCAATCAGCTCCTTTGCAGCTTGTAAAGCCCACTGAACAACAAAGTGATGAAAAAGGTGTTCCAATTTGGACCATGTATTTTGATGGTGCCAGTACCAAAGATTCAGTAGGTGCAGGGGTAGTCTTGATTTCTCCTTTGGAGGAGGCTATGCATTTGTCTTTTAAGCTTGATTTCAAAACTACTAACAATATAGCAGAGTATGAGGCTTTGATATTGGGCTTAAACACAGCCAAGGAGATGGGGATTAAAGGATTAAATGTGTTTGGAGACACAGATCTCATCATACAACAAGTGAATAGTACTTTCCAAGCAAAACATGTCAGATTAAAGGCCTATAGGGATGAGGTATGGAAAATTAGGGATTCTTTTTCCATTTTTGACATTTCTTATATTCCCAGAGATATGAATCATCTTGCAGATTCCCTTGTTGTTTTAGCCAGTCTGTTTATTCCTCCCATGCCTCCCAGGCTCAATTATGAAATCCAAGTCAAATATAGACCATCTTTGCCCGAAAATATTAAATACTAGAAAGTTTTTGAAGATGATGATGAACTGAATAGATTTCTCTAGGTGGTAGATGAATTTTCTGATATGCATGTTGACCAGCAAATCAAAATGTAGAGGAATCCTAGAAGCCTAATTTAAAACAAAAATTGGGTCAACATGATATTGTTCAACTGCCCAACAATTATATACCTCGAGGTTTGGTACCTCTTGAAAAGCTATTCGATCGTAACGATGTCCCCTACAAGCCAAATAAGAAGGAAAAAGAGCCTGTTGTTCATGAGTACAACATAGGAAGCGAAAGCCAACCTAAATTCATAAATCTGTCCTCTGAATTGATTGTTGATCAGAAGTCCGAATACTGCATCATTTTGAAAGAATTTTCTGATGTTTTCACTTGGAAATACAGTGATCTGAAAACTTATGACCTTGAGATCATTCAACATAAAATTCCCCTCAAAAAGGACACCATCCCTTTCAAACAAAAGCTCAGGCCTATCAGTCCTCTTCTATTGCTTGTAATTGAAAGAGAAATCAAAAATCTCCTTGATGCCAAAATCATAATCCCTTTAAGATACTCTAAATGGATTGCAAATTTGGTAATAGTGAGAAAGAAAAATGGTGAGATCAGGTTATGTGTTGACTTTAGAAACCTAAATAGATGCTCAAACAAAGATAACTATCCGCTACCGAAGATGGAACATTTGCTGCAAAGAATTTTAGGGGCTACTATTATGTCTTTCCTGGATGGTTTTTCTGGCTACAACCAGATTTATGTCCATCCTGATGACCAAGAGAAGACTTCTTTTACTACTCCTTGGGGTACCTTCATGTACGCCAAAATGCCATTCGGATTAATGAATGTTGGGGCCACTTTTCAAAGGGCCATGGACATAGCTTTCGTGAGTGAGAAGGACAAGTTTTCCCTCATCTATCTTGATGACATCATAGTTTATTCCAGCAATCATGAAGAACATCTAAAGCATTTAAAAAGAGTATTTATGAAGTGCAGGCAGTTCGGGATTTCATTGAATCCCAAAAAATCCCATTTTGCTCTCAAAAAAGGCAAGATCCTAGGCCACATTGTTTCAGCAGAAGGTGTGAAAATTGATCCAGCTTGTGTGGAAGCAATTCAGAGGTTGTCCTTACCAAGGTTGAAAAAGGATATTCAATCACTGCTCGGCAATATTAATTTTGTTAGAAGATTTGTTCCAAATTTTGTCGAGCCAGTAAACACATAACATGTATGTTGAAAAAAGGATCTGAGATAAAATGGACAGACAATGCAAGGAATTCATTTCAGTATATCAAATAGGCTATCATGGAATTCCCGACTCTAATCAGTCTAGATTACAGCAAGAGTTTCTATATTTTTTCCTTCGCTTCTTATGACACAGTGGCAGCAGTCTTGTTACATAAAGATGATGATAGTATGGATCACCCGGTTGCCTTCTTCAGCAAAACACTCAGAGATGTTGAACTAAGGTATGATCCTATTGAAAAACAAGCCTATGCTCTCATAAAATATTTAAAAGCTTTCAGAATTTATATCCTCCACACAAAAGTTATTGCATATGTTCCTTCACCCTCCATGAAGGATATTTTGACTCAACCTGATATTGATGGGAAAAGAGCTAAATGGATCGCAAAGTTAATCGAGTTCGACATAGAAGTAAATCCCACTAAATTGGTAAAAGGCCAAGGCCTTGCTAATCTTTTAACGGAGGAAAACCATGAGTTGTTGGACATAAATTTCATAGGAGAAAATTCAACGAGTTTGCAGATGGAGGTGGTAGCAGAAGGACAACATAACAATCAATAAGTGGCAGAGCATTTTTCTTCTTGTGAGTGGTACTCAGGTATTATTCATTTTTTACAAAAGCTAGAGGTTCCTCCTGAACTTAGCATGACTCAAGCCTGGGCCCTTAAGCTCAAAGCCATCAAATTTTGCATTTACAATAATCTGTTATATTGGAAAGACCCTGCTGGTTTACTACTCAGATGTTTAGACAAAGAAGAGTCAGTGGAAGTTATACATCAGTTTCATTCAATTATTTGTGGAGGCCACCATTACCGGAAGACCACAGTTCATAAAATCTTAAGGGCGGGGTACTATTGGCCTTTTCTTTTCTCAGATGTGTGCGCTTTCATCAAAGCTTGCGATAAATGCCAAAGATTCACAGGAAAACAACAGTTAAAATCTCTGCCCCTGAGGCCTATTGTAGTGAATGTCCCTTTTCAGCAGTGGGGTTTAGATTTTATAGGCAAGATTAATCCTTCGTCTAGTGTTCAACATAAGTGGATCTCAGTAGCCACAGATTATTTTACAAAATGGATAGAGGCAGTTCCCACCAGGAATGCCACTCATCAGGTCGTCATGAAATTTCTTTATGAAAACATCCTAAGTAGATTCGGTTGCCCCAAAAGGCTGGTAATAGATAATGCAACAGCTTTCAAAGCCAATGCATTGGTCGATATGTGTGAATCAATGGGCATCCAATTGGTACATTCAACCCCCTACTACCCTCAAGTTAATGGCCTGGGCAAATCATCCAATAAAAGCTTAATCAGAATCATCAGAAAGCTATTAGAGGAGAAAAAAAAGAATTGGGAATCTAAACTAAAATTTTCTCTGTGGGCAGACAGAGTAACTATCAAAAAATCCATAGGAACCTCTCCATTCAAATTGGTCTATGGAACTGATGCCATTTTTCCTGTTCAGCTAGTTTTACCAGTGGCTAAATTTTTTCAGGAAGAGAAAACTGAGTCAAATGATATGGTAAGAAGAATGCTTGATTTGGTAGAACTACAGCAGGTCATAGAACAGTTGGTGGACAAATCAGAGGCTCATCAGAAGAGGATCAAGGACACTTTTGACAGGAAGGCAAAGGTAGATAATTTCCAGGTTGGTTATTGGGTTCTAAAATGGGACGCCCTCAGACAGGATAAAGGCAAACAAAACAAGTTCAATTCTTTGTGGACCGGCCCTTTCATGATAACTCAAGTACAGCACAACAACACATTCATTTTGCAAAGTCTGGGAGGTGAAGAAATGTTCGGTGGCCCGGTCAACGGGCAATTTCTGAAACTCTATTTTGTCTAAGGCTGTGAAGCCTGGTCATTGTAATTTTACTTTTAGTCTTTGCTTTTACAGAATAACTCCATGCCCAATGGAAACACTAGAAGATAGTTTTTAGTTTTCTTTTTCAGGAAAGGCATTGGTTATGTGGTTCTTGAAACCTCACATGGAGTCGTTCATCCCCAATAGGAGCCAGTGTTATCACCTCAAATAAATTGATTGAGATTTATCTTTTTAGGTGATAAGAGTGTGGTCCAAAAATCAGTTTCTAAATTTTTTTAGGTGTGTTAGAGAGTCTATTTTCTGTAAATAAACTTGGAAAAAACATTTGATTTGGTTTTGTCAAGCAAAAGAGAGAATCTCAAGTTTCGGTGGTTTAGGTAGGCCTGAAAAGCGCTCATTAACCACCGAAAGCCTTCGTTCTCGATAGTTAAGAGGGAAAAACAAAAGCCCAGTTAACCACTGAAAAGGTTTCTACGTGGAAAAAGAAAACCATGTGCTTTCGCATGTTTCGGCTGTCAGTTGGCGCAATCATCAAACGGTAACCATCGAAAGTTTATGGAATTGGTAAGGTAAGATGCTATCATTACACTTGATCGGGTTTTGATGCTCTGTAGTCCTTTCAAACCACCACTTGTCATTTCACATGAAAGCTCGGCATAACACAGAAATTGATGAGTTGATTTTCAGCTAACTATATTGTTGATGCACATGGCCTTTCATAACTTCAAGTCCCGAGAAGATTTGCTCATAATGACTCCACTTAGCCATGTTTTCAAATCCATTGATTTAGCAATCAAGTTCGAAGTTTTGTGCAATCTCGTGATTTTCCATATCAAACCCAGTCTGCAGTCAATTACCGTTTCGCCATATGAAGCTTGAGTTCTGTTGTGGTCACCAATCCATCTGTGATCCAAATTCGAGAAGGCCCGAGTCTTCAGGTAGCATTAGATTCTTTCAAGCCAGAGTTCAATTATATCTGTTGCATTAAGTTGAGTTCTCATCTATAATCAAGCTGGCATTTGTTATTAGAATCTGTTGAAGATTTGGTTTATCAAACTCTGAGTCATCCCTGCTCTGTGCCTTATAACTCGACATACACCCTCTGTGTCCTCCGAAATTTAAGTGTTTTGTCTCCCATTTCACAGGCTTTTTTGGCTAAATTGCAGGAACAATCAACCAACTCATCAGATGCCGAAAGCTAGGCCAACTCTCAGGTCTGAGATAGATGGAACGTGGTACCTAGAGGCACACCCTGAGGTGGCTAACTTTTTCAAACTGGTTGGCGTGTTCTCATACTGTGAGAAGCTTGAAGATTTTCATCAACAGCTCTCTGAAGCATTTGCATTATTTTATGATGGGAGGACAGTTGTTATAGGCAAGGAGGAATTCATGGTAGATGAAGCATCCATCACTGAGATCACTGGTCTCCTTAGGAGAGGGGAATGTTGGTTCAAAACCACTCTACCCGCAAACATTGAGTTCAGGTCATATTTATAACCTCAACATAAGAATCTCATTTGGAAGAAAGACATACCAATGTCGTTTCTTGAGCCTAAATGGCAAACTCTGTTGAAGGCAATTTTTGTATACATTACCTGTGAAGGCAAGTATAACAGGGTTATGTTCTACCATTTCAAACTATTGAATCATTTCACAAGTAGATCACCCATTAATTTACCCTTCTACTTGCACAAAGCTCTCACAAAAATGGCCAGACAAGTCAAGGCGAAGCCTACCAAAGTGGCCAACAGGTTGTCACACCAAGGGTTAATCACACTCATTGTTAAAGAGTTCTTGAAGAAGAAACAAGTGGACTAGAATTACTTCCTATTTTGGAATGAGTTCCAAACTAATTTTCAACAGGATGAAAAGGGGAAGAAGTCTGTTGCTAAGAATTCCATCACCCCTAAGAGCAGTCGAAGAAAAAGGAAGGCTATCTCACCTCCAAGAGAGTTGACAGAATCATCCTCTACTAAAAGAAAAAGAACCAAAAGGAAATTACAATTTGGTAAAGAGGGTGAGCAGACCGAGGATCTTGCTGAAGGAGATAACCCTGTGAACTTACCATATAGTGACTCAGAGCTAGAGCAGGAGTTAGCAGAGACACAGGGTGACGAATAGGCTGAGCAAGTTGCAGAATATTATCCCAACTTGCCCTCACCAACTCCTCCAGATGAACACAGTCAACCATTAGCAAAAGCTTCTTCAAGCAATCCTAAAGCATCCAAGACTCAGAAAATCAATAAACTTTTGAAACAGATCTATGAGATGGAAGTTTTAGAAAGAGTCATTAAAAAGGAAAATGCAGAGTTGACTGAAAGAAATACAGAACTTTATAACATGAACCAAAGTCTCAAGGAAAAGCATGATAAAATCAAGGACAGGAACAGGGTGATGATAAGAGAGAATATGAAGCTGTACAAACAACTTAGACTTCTGAGGCTAAATTTAAAAGAATTTCAACCACCAGCACAGGATCAAACAGGTTTGGAAACTCTAGCCAAGTCAGCTACAACAATAGTGGATATACCACAGTCTTCCACACAACAAATTAAAGCTCCCAGATTTGTACGAGGAAGAGCAACATCATCAAAGAGGCCTTGAACACTCAACAAAGTATCAAGGTAATCAATTTTTGCAATTTTGAATTTTTGGACAAAGCTAAGTTTTTGGTGGTTTAGGCGAATAGGACGACTGCTCATTAACCACCGAAAGCAAAACTTTTAGTAGTTAATACACCCAGAATTCCTCCGTGTTAACCACCGAAACCTGTCACTGGCCAAAGAAAGCTAAATTTTGCATAGATCGAGGTTTTACTAATCCGAATCATTTGAAAACACTTGAAATGGATAGATGTTGAATTATAGAGTTAGATTCAAGATCCATTTTTGGTGTATAAGGATTAGAAAAGGTATCCAAGTTGGTTTTGGTACCTATTTTGGTGGCAACAAATTAGGATTTTTGCACAACTCAGCAAATCCGAATTCTATCTCTTGGAAGAGCCATCAATTAGCCTTGGAAGGCTATTTTGCACTACACAAGGACTCTACAAGATCTAAAGACCATGAAATGTGGAATTGACCTCATTTTGAGGATCATTCCTTATCTTTTGCAATTGAGTTTTGACTTTCTATCTTTAGCATATTTGATCCATTCTTTTAGGATCTGAAAACTGTATGGAAAGCTATAAAGCTGAAGACAGAAGATGAACTAAAGGTTCGATTTTGAGTTCTATATTCTACTGTTTTTGTATGAAAGACATTTTCTTTAATATATCAAGCCTGCAAGCTTCTTTCATTTGTGATTGTCAGATCCTCCTTCATCTTTGTCTATGCATATGAGTTGAATGCGTTCTTTTGTCTCTGTTTAACGGTCCTATGGTAACTGTCATCTTACTTTTGACTGTTAAGCAAGAATCATAAGCATCTTTGGCTAGTTTTTTGACCCATCATATATATGATTTATGTATGTTTTGATTAACCGATTGGTTTTCTTATCCATCTGTTATACAAACCTATCTGATAAATAGCTCTTGAAGGCCTTGCGTTGCATGAATATAGTTAGACTGTCTTGAAGATACAATCCATAGATTAGGATATTCATCTTGATCCAAACCCACACTTATTATTGAGAAAATGGTTTCCAAAAAGATTAAGTTACCAGGCATCTCTGACTTACAGCCTAGGAGATTTTACTGGAGGGATAACACAGAGCACTGGTGACCAAATTATCGTGTGTTCTCAAGCTCAACACGTCCAATTATTTTATTCTCTTTGAAAATAGTTGAAATGCACCAACTTCCCACATCATGTCGATTTCATTAAATACGTTGATAACCTCCAGCTCTACTACCACTACCAGTCTCTATTACTCAACAAATGCACATCTATGTTCCATTAAACTTCTTTTACACTCTCCATAATGTTTCTAGATTTTCTTAAGGTGGAAGATTTCATACTTTATGATAGTTGTACTCTATATGAATTTTTTTAAATGTGACAATAATCAAGGATTCCACCTATCTATGTGTATTTCATTCAACATATTTTTTATATTACCAAGGTCGATTTCAATATATTGTATTGCATTGTTGTCTCATGCAAACGGTGTAAAAATTATTTCAATCATAACTAGTGACTATTTCATGTTCGATGAACTGGTTTGTTTTTCAATCTTGAGATCAATTTCACAAGTTTTAATATACATTTATGTCTTATGAAGACGGTCAAACCAGAATTCTGCAAAATATTAATTAAAAACTTCATATATACAATATATAAAA
>JASDQU010680839.1:0-11228 GCA_032191745.1 Picea mariana | reverse complement strand
AACTGTTGTTTTCCTGTGAATCTTTGGCATTTATCGAAAGCTTTGATGAAATCTCACACATCTGAGAAAAGAAAAGGCCAATAGTACCCTGCCCTTAATATTTTATGAACTGTGGTCTTCTAGTAATGGTGGCCTCCACAAATACTTGAATGAAACTGATGTATAACTTCCACTGACTCTTCTTTGTCTAAACATCTGAGTAGTAAACTAGTAGGGTCTTTCCAATATAACAGATTATTGTAAATGCAAAATTTGATGGCTTTGAGCTTAAGGGCTCGGGCTTGAGTCATGCTAAGTTCAGGAGGAACCTCTAGCTTTTGTAAAAAATAATACCTGAGTACCACTCACAAGAAGACAAATGCTCTGCCACCTGTTGATTGTTATGTTGTCCTTCTGCTACCACCTCCATATGCAAACTCGTTGAATTTTCCCCTATGAAATTTATGTTCAACAACTCATGGTTTTCCTCCGTTAAAAGCTTAGCAAGGCCTTGGCCTTTTACCAATTTAGTGGGCTTTACTTCTATGTCGAACTCGATTAACTTTGTGATCCATTTAGCTCTTTTCCCATCAATATCAAGCTGAGTCAAAACATCCTTCATGGAGGGTGAAGGAACATATGCAATAACTTTTGTGTGGAGGATATAAATTCTGAAAGATTTTAAAGATTTTATGAGAGAATAGGCTTGTTTTTCAATAGGATCATACCTTAGTTCAACATCTATGAGTGTTTTGCTGAAGAAGGCAACTGGGTGATCCATACTATCATCATCTTTATGTAACAAGACTGCTACCACCATGTCATAAGAAGTGAAGGAAAAAATATAGAAACTCTTTCTGTAATCCAGACTGATTAGAGTCGGGAATTCCATGATAGCCTATTTGATATACTGAAATGAATTCCTTGCATTGTCTGCCCATTTTATCTCAGATCCTTTTTTCAACTTACATGTTATGTGTTTTACTGGCTCGACAAAATTTGGAACAAATCTTCTAACAAAATTAATCTTACCGAGCAGTGATTGAATATCCTTTTTCTACCTTGGTAAGGACAGCCTCTGAATTGCTTCCACTCGAGCTGGATCAATTTTCACACCTTCTGCTGAAACAATGTGGCCTAGGAGCTTGCCTTTTTTGAGAGCAAAAGGGGATTTTTTGGGATTCAATGAAATCCCGAACTGCCTGCACTTCAGAAATACTCTTTTTAAATGCTTTAGATGTTCTTCATGATTGCTGGAATGAACTATGATGTCATCAAGATAGATGAGGACAAACTTGTCCTTCTCACCCACGAAAGCTATGTCCATGGCCCTTTGAAAAGTGGCCCCGACATTCATTAATCCGAATGGCATTTTGGCGTACATGAAGGTACCCCAAGGAGTAGTAAAATCAGTCTTCTCTTGGTCATCAGGATGGACAGAAATATGGTTGTAGCCAAAAAAACCATCCAGGAAAGACATACCAGTAGCCCCTGAAATTCTTTGCAGCAAATGTTCCATCTTCGGTAGGGGATAGTTATCTTTGTTTGAGCATCTATTTAGGTTTCTAAAGTCGACACATAACCTGATCTCACCATTTTTCTTTCTCACTATTACCAAATTTGCAATCCATTTAGAGTATCTTAAAGGGATTATGATTTTGGCATCAAGGAGATTTTTGATTTCTCTTTCAATTACAGGCAATAGAAGAGGAATGATAGGTCTGAGTTTTTGTTTGAAAGGGATGGTGTCCTTTTTGAGGGGAATTTTATGTTGAATGATCTCAGGGTCATAAGTTTTCAGATCACTATATTTCCAAGCGAAAACATCAGAAAATTCTTTCAAAATGCTGCAGTATTTGGACTTCTGATCAACAATCAATTCAGAGGACAAATTTATGAATTTAGGTTGGCTTTCGCTTCCTATGTTGTACTCATGAACAGCAGACTATTTTTTCTTCTTATCTGGCTCGTAGGGGACATCGTTATGATCGAATAACTTTTCAAGAGGTACCAAACCTCTAGGTATATAATTGTTGGGTAGTTGAACAATATCATGCTGACCCAATTTTTGTTTTAGCTTGGGCTTTTGGGATTCCTCTACATTTTGATTTGCTGGTTGACATGCATATCCGAAAATTGATCTACCACCTAGAGAAATCTATTCAGTTCATCATCATCTTCAAAAACTTTCCAGTATTTAATATTGTCGGGCAAAGATGGTCTATATTTGACTTGGATTTCATAATTGATCCTGGGAGGCATGGGAGGAATAAACAGACTGGCTGAAACAACAAGGGAATCTGCAAGATGATTCATATCTCTGGGAATATAAGAAATGTAAAAAATGGAAAAAGAATCCCTAATTTTCCATACCTCATCCCTGTAGGCCTTTAATCTGACATGTTTTGCCTGGAAAGTACTGTTCACTTGTTGTATGATGAGATCTGTGTCTCCAAACACCTTTAATCCTTTAATCCCCATCTCCTTGGCTATGTTTAAGGCCAATATCAAAGCCTCATACTCTGCTATATTGTTAGTAGTTTTGAAATCAAGCTTAAAAGGCAAATGCATAGCCTCCTCCAAAGGAGAAATCAAAACTACCCCATGCACCTGCTGAATCTTTGGTACTGGCACCATCAAAATACATGGTCCAAACTGGAACACCTTTTTCATCAGTTTGTTGTTCAGTGGGCTTTACAAACTGCAAAGGAGCTGACTGAGAATCATCTATTTGAAGAATACATGAGCCAAAGTCTGTGTCTACAGCATAAATAAGATGATTTACAATTTTTTTTGCATCACTGATGATGTAGGCAAGTTGATTCTCTCTGTAGAGTCTCTTTAGCTCTCCTCCAAACACCGGGATCGTAGCATACANAGGAGTCCTAACTTGGGTGGGATATCAGCAACCATGACTTCCATTACCATGCTTCTCATTGGCAATTGGGAAAGGTTTATAACAAGGTCTTTTATGAGGCCAAGGCATCTGACTTTTCTAGAGTCAAAAGAGAAAATATCATGATACGGTTTGGTGACCTCAAGCCCAAGTTCGTCCATCACTGCTTTAGGCATAAGATTATGTAATGCTCTTGAATCAAGCAAGCAGTTGTGAAGGATATTATCATGAACATTTAGGGATATATAGAAAGGTGGAAAAGAGTCGTCTTGATCTTCTACCATAGGTCCTATAGTTATTGTTGGCTTATCATCTTGTAAGTTTATGAAATCAGCAGATGAAGAGGTCTTTGGTTCAAGGGACTTCAGGATGGCAGACTTGAAAATGTCATTCTTCATAAGTTTGGTCAATGGCATAGGTATTTTTACTTTCTCAATTTCTTATTCGAAATTGAAAGAGTATGATGATTTGTCAAAAGTTTTTACCTCGTTAGAAGGATCTCTAAGGATAGATTTCTCCTTGACTTGGGGCTGAGATTGCTTCTACTACTATTTTGCAGAAATGGGGGTCTGCTTTATAGGAGCAGCAGGCTACTTGGTAGCAACTTCTTTCTTCTTCACAGGAGAAGCGGGCAATGGTTTAGGAGCAACATTTTTAGATCTTAAATTATAACCTTGTTGATCATCTGTCTGATAGACAGATTCTTCAATACTTGCCTCATGAATCTCCTGATCCATCTGGGCTTCTTCATAATCTACTTGTGTCAAAAAGGAGTAATCATTTTCGTCACCAAAACAATTTATGTCATCTGCTTCTTCAACGTCATCATGAGGTAGCTCATGTTCCTCTTCTAGCATTTCATTTTGGAAGGGGGGTCTGATTCTTTGATCATTAGCTGCATTCTTGTCTCTCTGAAGGATCTGGACCTATTGATTGTTCCTTCTGTAAGGGAAATCATTGGGATTTCTAGGGACAAAATCATTTGTCTCTTTTATCCTTGTTGATTGCTGACTCTGAATCTTCAATTTTTACATTTCAGATGTCAAGTTGTCCAACATATTGGCCATCTTTTCCATTTTGGTATTATAAGAAGAAGGGGGATCAACATAAAACTTCTTTCTCTCAAATTTTCCTTTGATTTTCTGAGATGCCATAATATTTGATTTGACTTCGAGAGCAACATCTTACATTAAAGCAAGTGTGGCTGATCTTCTTTCTCTAAGGATTAAACAAAAATCTGGATCAAAAGCAGCAGAAAATGTGATCTTTGCTGATGCGTCACTTGGCTTGATCTCTGCAGGGATCTTGTTGAACATCCTATTGAATCTTTTGATGAAGTCTGAGACCGACTCCCCATCTTCTCTTCTTAGGTTTCTGAATTCCGAAATGTGATATAGGAGAACTCTTCTTTCTCCCCAGTGTTTTAAAAACACCTCATCTAATTGCTCAATACATGTCATTGAATTTGGTGGTAGTTCTTTGAACCACTTCCTGGCTTGGCCATCCAAACTCTGCACAAAAACTCTGGTCCACACATCTTCTTTTGAAATATTAATATTTTCAGCATAAGCATAAAAGGCTTCTATATGTTCTTCGAAAGTATAATCTCCGGCTCCAGTAAACTTTGACATATATTTATGATAATCTCTGGTTGGCATGGCAGATAAGGGATTGGGAAAGACAATTGGAGCATACCTATTTGCTAATATTTGTTCCATCTTGGTTAAAGGGACAACCATGGAAATCTTAGGGGTTGATGCAGAGGAAGAATTTTCAGGAGATGAAGGCTGAGATGGGATGGCTGAGTTTATAAAAAATGATTTTCTTACTTCACTTTGAGCCAAATTTTCTGAAATGGGTGGAAAATAAGAGGCCTTGTAAAACTGACCTAGAAATAAGGCTAATATTTCTTCACCCTTAGAAGAAAGATCTTGTAAAATATCTTCGAGAATGGGCATATTAGTATGAGTATAGAAAAAACCCTCTATAGGCTTTGTGGGTGAGGAATTCAAAGAAGAAGAAGAAGAGGATTCTTTTTGTTTAGGGAATCCTATAATAATTTTTTTAAGATTGGAAGTGATATCATGCTAAAAAACAGAGTCTGTAACATTAGAGGAAACTGAAGGCACCTCAACCTTCAAGCTTTCCAATACAATTTCAATTTTTTGAGAACTATGAGTTTTAGTAGCAGGGGATTCAACTAGAGGTTCTTTAGATATGAAAGAAGAAGTGTCTATTTGAATACCTGGATTTGATCTTTGCAGATCCGGAAGCCTATCTTTGTAAATATTTTCCCCTACTGATGATCTTCTTAGGGTTTGGAATTGGTGTTGCCAGTGGGCCTTCTTGGTTCGTCCTGGTGTGAACTCTTTTTGGAGCCACTTCATTCCAATGGAGTCGCCATATAGATGGTTACAACCCAAATGATGTCCAGGCTTTGTCTATCATCAAAGATGGATCTATGTCGTCTCCCAAGGAAGCTGAGCTTCAATCTCTTCTCCCAGGCAACGATGCCAATTTGTTATCCCTCCAGGAAACCCTCCTAGGCTGTAAGTCTAAGAGGCCTGGTAACTTAATCTTTTTGGAAACTATTTTCTCAATAATAAGTGTGGGTTTGGATCAAGATGAATATTCTAATCTCTGGATTATATCTTCAAGACAGTCTAACTATATTCATGCAACATAAGGCCTTCAAGAGCTATTTATCAGATAGGTTTGCATAACAGATGGATAAGAAAACCAATCGGTTAACCAAAACAAACATAAACCATATATATGATGGGTCAACAAACTAGCCAAAGATGCTTATGATTCTTGCTTAACCGTCAAAAGTAAGATGATAGTTACCATAGGACCATTAAACAGAGACAAAAGAATGAATTCAACTCATATGCATAGACAAAGATGAAGGAGGATCTAACAATAACAAATGAAAGAAGCTTGCAAGCTTGATATATTAAAGAAAATGTATTTCATACAAAAACAGTAGAATATAGAACTCAAAATCGAACCTTTAGTTCATCTTCTATCTTCAGCTTTATAGCTTTACAATACAGTTTTCAGATCCTAAAAGAATGGATTAGATATGCTAAAGATAGAAAGTCAAAACTCAATTGCAAAAGATAAGGAATGATCCTCAAAATGAGGTCAATTCCACATTTCATGGTCTTCAGATCTTGTAGATTCCTTGTGCAGTGCAGAATAGCCTTCCAAGGCTGATTGATGACTCTTCCAAGAGATAGAATTTGAATTTGCTAAGTTGTGCAAAAATCCTAATTTGTTGCCACCAAAATAGGTACCAAAACCAACTTGGATACCTTTTCTAATCCTTATACACCAAAAATGGATCTTGAATCTGACTCTATAATTCAACATCTATCCATTTCAAGTGTTTTCAAATGATTCAGATTAGTAAAACCACGATCTGTGAAAAATTTAGCTTTCTCTGGCCAGTGATAGGTTTTGGTGGTTAACACAGAGGAATTCTAGGTGTATTAACTACCGAAAGCTCTGCTTTCGGTGGTTAATGAATAGTCGTCATGTTCGCCTAAACCACCGAAAACTCAGCTTTGTCCAAAACTTCAAAATTGAAAAAATTGATTACCTTGATACTTTGCTAAGTGGTCAAGGCCTCTTTGATGATGATGCTCTTCCTTGTACAGATCTAGGAGCTTTAATTTGTTGTGTGGAAGACTATGGTATATCCACTATTGTTGTAGCTAACTCGGCTAGAGTTTCCAAACCTGTTTGATCCTGTGTTGGTGGTTGAGATTCTTTTAACTTTAGCCTCAGAAGTCTAAGCTGTCTGTACAACTTCATATTCTCTCTTATCAGCACCCTGTTCCTGTCCTTGATTTTATCATGCTTTTTCTTGAGACTTTGGTTCATGTTATAAAGTTATGCATTTCTTTCAGTCAACTCTGCATTTTCCTTTTTAATGACTCTTTCTAAAACTTCCATATCATAGATTTGTTTCAGAAGTTTATTGATTTTATGAGTCTTGGATGCTTTAGGCTTGCTTGAAGAAGCTTTTGCTAATGGTTGACTGTGTTCATCTGGAGGAGTTGGTGAGGACAAGTTGGGATAATCTTCTGCAACTTGCTCAGCTTGTTCATCACCCTGTGTCTCTGCTAACTCCTGCTCTGGCTCTGAGTCACTATATGGTAAGTTCAGAGCGTTATCTCCTTCAGCAAGATCCTTGGTCTGGTCACCCTCTTTACCAAACTATAATTTCCTTTTGGTTCTTTTTCTTTTAGTAGAGGATGATTTTGTCGTCTCTCTTGGAGGTGAGATAGACTTCCTTTTTCTTCGACTTATCTTAGGGGTGATGGACTTCTTAGCAGTAGACTTCTTCCCCTTTTCATCCTGTTGAAAATTAGTTTGGAACTCATTCCAAAATAGGAAGTAATTCCAGTCCACTTGTTTCTTCTTCAAGGACACTTTAACAATGAGTGTGATTAACCCTTGGTGTGACAACCTGCTGGCCACTTTGGTAGGCTTCGCCTTGACTTGTCTGGCCATTTTTATGAGAGCTTTGTGCAGGTAGAAGGGTAAATTAATGGGTGATCTGCTTGTGAAATGATTCAACAGTTTGAAATTGTAGAACATAACCCTGTTATACCTGCCTTCATAGGTAATGTATACAAAAATTGCCTTCAATAGAGTTTTCCATTTGGGCTCAAGAAATGACATTGGTATGTCTTTCTTCCAGATGAGATTCTTATGTTGAGGTTGTAAATATGACCTGAACTCAATGTTTGCGAGTAGAGTGGTTTTGAACCAACATTCCCCTATCCTAAGGAGACCAGTGATCTCAACGATGGCTGCTTCATCTACCATGAATTCCTCCTTGCCTATAACAATTGTCCTCCCATCATACGATAATGCAAATGCTTCAGAGAGTTGTTGGTGAAAATATTCAAGCTTCTCACAGTATGAGAACATGCCAACCAGTTTGAAAAAGTCGACCACCTTAGAGTGTGCCTCTAGGTACCACGTTCCATCTAACTCAGACTTGAGAGTTGGCCCATCTTTCGACATCTGATGAGTTGGTTGACTGTTCCTGCAATTTAGCCAAAAAAAACTGCGAACTAGGAGACAAAACACTTAAATTTTGGAGGACACAGAGGGTGTATGTCGAGTTATAAGGCATAGAGCAGGGATGACTCAGAGTTTGATAAACCAAATCTTCAACAGATTATAATAACAAATGCCGGCTTGATTATAGCTGAGAACTCAACTTAATGCAACAGATATAATTGAACTTTGGCTTGAAAAAATCTAATGCTACCTGAAGACTCATGCCTTCTTGAACTTGGATCACAGATGGATTGGTGACCAACAAAAGAACTTGAGCTTCATATGGTGAAACGGTAATTTACTATAGACTGGGTTTGATATGGAAAATCACGGGATTGCACAAAACTTCGGACTTGATTGCTAAATCAATGGATTTGAAAACATGGCTAAGTGGAGTCATTATGAGCAAATCTTCTCGGGACTTGAAGTTATGAAAGGCCATGTGCATCAACAATATAGTTAGATGGAAATCAACTCATCAATTTTTGTGTTATGCCGAGCTTTCATGTGAAATGACAAGTGGTGGTTTGAAAGGACTACAGAGCATCAAAACCTAATCAAGTGTAATGATAGCATCTTACCTTACCAATTCCATCAACTTTCGGTGGTTACCGTTTGATGATTGCGCCAACTGACAGCCGATACGTGCGAAAACACAAGCTTTTCTTTTTCCACGTAAAAACCTTTTCGGTGGTTAACTGGGATTTTGTTTTTCCCTCTTAACTACCGAGAACGAAGGCTTTCGGTGGTTAATGAGCGCTTTTCAAGCTCGCCTAAACCACCAAAACATGAGATTCTCTCTTTTTCTTGACAAAACCAAATCAAATGTTTTTCCCAAGTTTATTTACAGAAAATATACTCTCTAACACACCTAAAAAAATTTAGAAACAGATTTTTGGACCACACTCTTATCACCTAAAAAGCGAAATCTCAATCAATTTATTTGAGGAGATAACACTCTGAAACAAGGTATTTTCTCCTCTATTCTTATTGTAGGTAAATAAATTGTTATGAATCCTTGATTTTTTCATCTCATCTCTTGAATAGCTTATCTCGTTGTTTCTTTTCCCGGTCTTGAAATAACCAAATGCTAATTTAATGAAGAAAACAAGGCAGTCACCCACTAGAATAAACTCATTATATTTCAAATAATTTCCTCAATTTCATACATTACACTTTCCATATTTTTGAAACGAAGTATGGCACAATGCTTATTTTTCAAAATTTGGAACTTAAAGTTCCCATTTTGCCTGCAATACGTTGCAAAAAAATTAGTATTGATTATTACTTTGATTTTGAGCATTTGGATATTGCTCCCCACCACCTCTCATCATCATGATTATTATTTCTAGAATGAGTTCTTGATGAACAAAGAAAAATATTATGAATGCAAATAAAATCCTATGTTCCATGTTGAATAAATCATATATGAGTGCCAAAATGCATTTTCAAGCTTGAATGCAGCCACACATTTTTTCATCCCATACTTTGGCCATCGATTGTCTTGTTAATGAATGTTAGGTGAACTAGCATTCTTTTTATTTACATGCAATGAACAATAGGTATGGTTATAAATTGAAAATAATATTATTGTATCCATGTTTTAGATGAGCTTATTTAACTGAGGTTCTCGTGGATCCGAAGAGGACATGGCAGGAGACCTAATTTCATTTGGAAAGAAGGGAGGAACAAGAGGATAAGGTTTTCTATACATTTTAATGCAAATTATGATGAATTAAATCAACTAGAACATACAATGCATATTTTCCTGGGTGGGAAAGCTTTACCTCATCCTTTTATACCTACTAATTCCCCCTTGTATACTCACCCCACCATAACATGCATCCCATTGGCTAAGCCAAACATTGTGAATGATGGGTGGGGAGAAAATCCAAACAAACCCACCTCTGGGATTTCCAATTGGCCAAGAATTCATAAGAAACCACATGTGCCAATCATTTCCCCTATTGCTACCTCTGCCAATTCATTTTCTCAAGATCAACAACCCATTGAGATCAAGTCTTCCTCACTAACGTTTCCAACTAATGAAAAGGGAAAACAACCTTTGGTCAAATCCTCTAGCACCGAATCTTCCTAGTCTATCTATGTTCACTGGAAAGTAGACACCAATAAGATAGACAAAAACAACAAGAGGGAGATTTCACATTTGGACATGCACCCAAAATTCTCTCAATATTGATGTTTTTATTTTTATTATGGTCATATTTATGGTATGCACTTGATTATGATTGGATTAGACATTAAAATTTTTGACTAGAAGTTATGATGCTTATGATATTTTGAAGATCAAATGTTATATGTTAATATTGTTTTGATATATGGAGGGACAAGGTTATGATGTTGATATATCTTGATGGTTGTTCGTACATGTTATTGTCAAGGTGTGTATATTATTTTATGTTTTATATCTTGAAATAATGAGTGGATTTACAAAACATAGTTACCAACTTAATGAGAACTATGACCTCAAAACGAGAACTCTGGCCCAAAAAACCCATATTTTTGCATAAAAACATCAAAATCAACCCCCAAATCAAAAAATGGTGCTACCGGTAGCACCATTTTTTTAAATAGGGTCAAAATTACAACATTTTTCAAACATGGCCTTCAAAACTCAGATAGTAGCTCATAAAAACCTTAAAATCAACACCTAAAAAAAAAGATGTTTTTGAAATTTTTTTCTTCTTTTCAAAACATTAAAATTTGAGATCATTTGAAATTGTATTTTTATCACTTGGTACCATTAAAACCAAAACCTCAAAATCAACCATCAAATTGAAAATTACTACTACCAGTAGCACCCATTCTAAAATTGGGGTATGAAAATGACACATTTTTATAATGTGGTAAAAGAACTCATCATTATTATAAACAAAATCATAAAATCAACCCTTAAATGTTTACATTTTAAATCTTATTATCACACAAAGCACAAGGTAATACATAATGCCATGAAAATATCACAATATACTTTAAAAATTCAACGTCACTTTTTAATAATTTTTCTACTTATAATAATATAAAAGTAAATACGAGTTACATTGAATGAAACATAAATAATTTCTTAAAAGTATTGTTATATTATCCATATTCAAAACATATGAGCTAAGAAATTGTATTATATTATCCATAATTAAAAAAATATCATCCATAAAATATAACAAAAGATTCATAACTTCATGTAAGATCATATGTAAGTTCAATGCTCATTTCTAGTTACCATACAAACATTATATGGATAAAAAATGCATAA